>PVIY010011424.1:0-22746 GCA_004026745.1 Myrmecophaga tridactyla | reverse complement strand
TTTCTTAAAGGAGGGTTTCCACTTGAACTGGGCCCTGTCCCCATTTTCTTGGAAAAAGAGAATTAACCCGTTTCATTTAACTAGTTAACTTTTTCTCTCAGACATGCTTTAGTTCTGCTCTTGCCTTGGGCAGTACTGGAGCCTTAGAATGCTTGCAGTTCTATCTAATGAGCTATTTAAGAAGTGTAAAAAAAAAAGCAGAAACACCTTCTCAGAGCAGGACCCCAATCCTCAGGTTTGCCAATCAAGAGCTTGAGTTTGTATGTGGTTCTGTGTATCTCCAGACTCTATGTACCCACTTTTCTTGAAGTCCAGCCCTTTTCTGGTATTTTGGACTGTCCAACTCAAAAACCTCTGGTTTGCTTGGTTTTATTTTTTCACCAGCCCTGCCCCTTCTCAACTCAGGCAAAAAACTCCTGGTACCTTTAGTGTTTATTCCAGGTTTATTGGAGCAGGGGCCTGTTTTCAGTAGTCAGAATTTATTAATTCTGCAATTGGAGCTTGGTTGAGCTAAGCCCTTACTACTAGAAAAGTTTGTTTCCTTTCCCCTCTGGGAACCAGCCTGCAATGCTTGTGATAGAGGTGCACTGGCCTCCACGGCTTGGGGGACTTACAGTTCTGTGTGGGATCTCAGACATTCCACCTGGTCCAGACAGGTGTATACTGTGTGTCTGTTCCTCTGTAACACTTTTTAATTTTCCTGAAGATAACAATTTTTTTTTATTGGTTGGTCGGCTTTCTTTGTACTTACCAACTTACTCATTCTCCTAACCTGTTCCCATTGTGTAAATATGCTCTTAGTACTTAAACGTATTAGGTATTTCTATCCATTGCATCTTCTTGAAGAAGTCCTTCCCAGAACCTTCTGACCTGCTGGGCTAATTACACTGCATGTCTACTGCACAGCTGCTCTCTTGAGATGTTCCTCACTATCGTCCCAGAGATTCCCTCTGCCTCTCTTCTGTGTTCGATTCCCTGTTTCCTGGATCTAGTGTCTTTCTCTTTTTTCAGTTTATTCCCTCATTTTAATGGTGCATATCCCCCAGTAGCCCCTGAGAAAGAGAGCATTAGAAGTAAATGTTTTAAGATCTTGCATGTCGAACACTTTTATCTATATCCCCACCCCTAATTATAGTTTGACTATATAAAATTCTGGATTCGAAAACATTTTCCCAGCTTCATTATCTTCTAGTTTCCAATGTTGTTGTTGAGAAATCCAAGTCTTTTTGATTCTGTACACTTCTGTTGAAGTTTTCTCCTTGTTTTTTGCTTTTCTGAGAGCTTGTAGTTGTTTTCTTATCCTTGGTGGTCTAAAATTTCACAATGTGTACTTTCCATTTTCATCTGTTGTGCTCGACCCTCAGCAGGCTTTTTCAGTCTGTAAACTCATACCCTTCCGTCCTGGGAAATCTCAGTTCTATCTTTGCTGATTTCTTTGTTTCCATGTAGAGGGTACAGAATAGCTCTCTAATTGAAATTCTTTTGTTCAAATGTTGGATGTCCTGAACTGGTCTTCTCTTCATTCTCTTATTTTTTTTTTCCCCCTTCTTCTTCTCTTTGCTCTTGGCTGTATTCCTGAGAGAGTTCTTCAATTTTAACTTTCATCTTTCTGTTTGGAATTTTCATTTTTGCCATCATATTTTTAATTTCTAAGATGTATGTTTTTCTTGGAATTTCTTTTTTCTCTTTTCATAAAGCTCTGTCTCCTCCAGAGTGGAAGAAACCTGGGAGCAGGGAAATAGTGGTATCTCACAATTCCATCTTTAAACCTAGTTTTTGGTATACTATTCCTAACTCAGATGTGCCTAGTTTCCTGCATTGTTAACCCTGCCAGAAAATAAGCTTCTAGTCTTCTGCCAAGGTGGGTGAGTGTATTAGTTAGGGTTCTCTAGAGAAACAGAATCAACAGGGAATACTCGCAAATATAAAATTTATAAAAGTGTCTCACGTGACTGTGGGAATGCAGAGTCCAAAATCTGCAGGGCAGGCTGTGAAGCTGACAATTCCGATGGAGGGTCTGGACAAACTCCACAGGAGAGGCTCACCAGCCGAAGCAGGAAGAGCCTGTCTCTTCTGAATCCTCCTTAAAAGGCTTCCAATGATCAGATTAAGTATTACTCATTGCAGAAGACACTCCCCTTGGCTGACCACAAATGGAATCAGCTGTGGATGCAGCTGACATGATCATGATTTAATTCTATGAAATGTCCTCATCGCAACAGACAGGCCAGCACTTGCCCAACCAGACAAACAGGTCCCACCACTGGGCCAAGTTGACACATGAACCTGACCATGACAGTGAGGGACAGAGCTGAGAGATCAAGGAGATGGGAGTCTAACTGTATCTTAGCCTTTTACTCAGACCTCTTGTCTTTAGCCCTATTTACTTCTCCACTTTCAAAGATACCTGAAGCTGGTTTAGGATTCCACTTTCATAGGTCTTCTAAGTCATTGACTTCTTATCCATCTGCTTTCCAGTTTCCATTAATGTATTATTGTTGTCTTTCTCTTGTTCTCTTTGTTCTTGGGGTTTAGCCTTAAAACAAGTCTCTTTGTGATTTTTGTGGGGTTTTAGGAGGGAGAAGAAGCTGATGAGAAGAAGCTGAATCTGCCATCTTTTACCAGAACTATGAAATTTCTTCAAGTTAAAAAACAGGATTCATAGGGAAACAATTGGCAATTCCTCCAGTTCTTCTACTCCCCTCTACCCTTGTTTCAAACCCTTTTCTCTTGTAAATCATTTTCACAGGTCTCTACAATCTGCTGGTTAATATGACTATATATTTTGGTGTAGATAATAATCAGGCACATAACAATTACTCTTTGCTCTTAGGCACATAGTGCCCAACATGTGTATAACCTCCTAATATGTTCCCTTTAAGAGAAGTAAGTTGTGCTACTCTTTTGAAAAC
Organism: Myrmecophaga tridactyla; assembly: GCA_004026745.1. Lineage (NCBI taxonomy): Eukaryota > Metazoa > Chordata > Mammalia > Pilosa > Myrmecophagidae > Myrmecophaga > Myrmecophaga tridactyla. The sequence continues at coordinate 19,834 of PVIY010011424.1, read as the reverse complement.
AGTGCTACTGATATAATTTGTGTCATGGGAAAAAATAATTGTTATTCTTATGAGCTGTATAATCTTCTTTATTGGCTGGTTAGCTTTTTAAAGGTGTCATGCGTCATTTTTCTTTTCTTGGGTGATGATTTGTTAAGGACATATTTAGCTCATCTGCTTTCCTAAGAATCTTTAGGGATAACATTTGAGTCACTCATAAGTCTAGAATTTGGGAGACAGATGGTTCACATCCAAATTACACTGGGGTAAGGAGGAGCTCTGGGAGAGGAGGTGGTTGGACTTCCTGTCCTCGATGCCTTCTCACACCTCTGGACTCTGGGTATGTGAGGTTGTACCATTAAACATTTATTCGTGTGGATGTTGAGTTAGAGGTGCACAGAATAAAAATAAAAAATGATGACAAAAATTGGGAAGAGTCATGGAGAGAGGTAATGCAATGCCATTCTGACTCCAAGTACACAGAGTTAGGTCAGACGCCAGGCTCAGGGCAAAGTCCCACAGGATTCTCCTCGCTTCAGAGATCAGCCTCAAGTTTATAGGTTCCAGGCCACCAGCACTTCTTACCAACAACTTCAGGGGTTCTCACCACTCCTTTAGGTTGGATAAGGCACTAGAATGATTCAGAATGCAGGAAAGCACTATACTTATGATCACTGTTTTATTATAGCGAAAAGAATACATATAAAAAGGAACCAAAAGAGAAGACATATACAGTGAAGTCTGGGAGGGTCTCAAGTGCTAAGCTTCCATGTCCTCTCCTGGTGGAGTGAGGATGCATCACCTTCTGGCACATTGATGTGTTACCAAGCAGGGAAGCTCTTCCCAGCTTCAGTGTCCAGAGTTGTTACTGGGTTTTCATTCCGCCAATAATCTCCAATCCTCCTCTCCTTCCCAGAGGTGGGGTTGGTATCAGTGGCTCAAATCCCCAACCTTCCAATCCCATGGTTGTCCATTCTAACACGGCCAGCCCTCTCTCTAGAACTGTCATGTGACAGACCCCACCCGGAGTCATCTCCTGAGCATAAACCGTCTGATGTGGTCTGAAGACACGATGAATAACAGAGACACTCCTATCACTTGTTTAGAGGTTACACCTCCAGGAGCTGGAACAAAAGCCAGATTTCTTTTGGGGTGTCAAATTCCTTACTCTACAGGTGATGGAGCTGGTTCTTCCTCCAGGTGATCTTTACATTTTTATTCATAAAATTAACATAAGAATTTTGCAATTTGGCTTTGATATGTTAAGGATCTGAGGTTTTCTTTACCCAATCTAGGCCTTTTTCAGAGGGTCCTGAACTTATTTGAACATTTATTTCTTTCAACTGCTATTTGCAATCATTAGATAGTCCTAGTCTGTTAGGCTGTTAAAGTGTGTTGTTATGTTACCATGTAAGTTATAGAGGCGAATATTTTTTTATGTGTAGAGACAAATGTGGCTGGACTTTTCTTTCATAGGGTTTAGCAGTGACAAATATGTTACATAATGATCGAAAAGAATAGAGCATGTATTTTTTTCTCCCTGATATATCTACTGACTAGGTTTTTTTGCTTTGGGCCCATAAAGTCCAATTTATTTTCTTACCATATCTCCTTGATGTTATGCTTGAAAAGGAGCAGGACTCTTTACAAAACAAGAATGCTTCTACAAGGATGAAAGGCATAAGGGGAATGTCAAGGCAATTTTTGTTCGGTTACAAAGGAATTAAAAAGGGGATGCCTCCAGATGCAGTAGGAAGATGATTTCTTATGTTGGTATTCAAACAGGGTTTTGTTATTAAACACTATGGTTTTAAACATCAATTATCTTATTTGTAAAAATATCTTCACTCATTATCATTGTTACTTATTTATTTACTTATTAATATATATTATATATTCACATACCATGAAATCATCCAAAGTGTACAATCAGTGGTTTATAATATTATCATATAGCTGTGCATTTATCATCACAGTTGACTTTTTTCTTCTGTTTTGTGAAAAATAGCATATATACAAAAATGCAAACATTTCAAAGCACACCACAACAATTAGTTGTAGAACAGCAGATTTTGGAGTTTGGTATGGGATACAGTTCCACAACTTTAGGTTTTTACTACTAGCTGCTCCAAGACACTAGAGATTAAAAGAAATAGCAATATAATGATTCAGCAATCATGCTCATTTGTTAAACCCTACCTTCTCTGTGTAACTCTATCATCACCTTTGATCTTTCTCCCACTCTTTAGGGGTATTTGGGCTATGCCCATTCTAACTTTCTCATATTGGAAGGGGCTATGAATAATATCGGTTAGGGGGATGGAACTAGTTGATGTTCGGGAAGGGCTGCCTCCTCTGCAATTTAGGACTTATCTGGTCCAGCGACCCATCTGGAGATTGTAGGTTTCTGGAAAGTTACCCTAGTGCACAGACCCTTTGTAGAATCTTATATAGTGCTGTAGTTGTTCTTTAGGATTGGCAGAAATGGTTTTGGTTGGGGGTTGGCAAGCTGTGATAGTAGCAATGTCTAACTGAAGCTTGCATAAGAGTGACCTCCAGAGTAGCCTCTCGATTCTATTTGAACTCTCTCAGCCACTGATACCTTATTTGTTTATTTATTTATTTTTAATTTTTTTTTGTATGCTGTATTGTAGGGGTCACATTTCATTCTTTATCCATGTGAGCATCCCCTTATTGGAGCATCATTTGTTGCATTTTTGTTTGGTTTTTTGTTTGAAGTGCTTGGGCTGGGAATCAAACTTCGGTTTTCTGCCTGGCAGCTAAGAATTCTACTACCAAACTACCCTTGCATCTCCGATGCCTTATTCATTAGTACTTCTCTTCCCCCTTTGGTCAGGATGGCATTGGTGATCCCATGGTGCCAAGGCCAAGCTCATCCCTGGGAGTCATCTCCCACACTGCCAGGGAGACTTTCACCCCTGGATGCACTGACTATTTTTTTGTTTTGCATGGGCAGGCACTGGGAAACAAACCTGACTATATTTTAATTTCAAATTCTGGTGATGGAGATTGAAATTCCTGGGGTGGTGGCCTGTGTGCAACATACCTGGCTGAATTGCTGCAGAATTTCCTTCTTATGAATACATGGAATAAAATGGAAGAAACTATTCACCTGAATTCCTCTTGGAGAGAGGGATCATGTGTTTGGAAGAAATACTTTGAGAAGCCCATTGGGGCTCATGACATCTTGGGAATCAGAGGTGTTCTAAACACCTTGTAAGGAGATGAGTCCTACTGACTGGAAGACTCCTGTTTTTTCAGTCCTGAGATGGTCAGGTCTGCGAGTTTGGCAGTTGGAGCGACCATGGATCTAAGTTACTCTTCATTATAGAGGGGAGGAGAATTTTACTTTAATTTATTTATTCATTTAGGTATTCATTATTTTAAAATCTTTTTTGAGTCTTTTTTCTCTATGTTACTCAACCACGTGGATTAAACTGATGTACACAGGAGTGCACAGCATATGCTGGAGTACACAGAATAAACGCAGCACGTCTTCCTGGGACATTGATAGTCTTTATAAAGAGACTGTGGAGAATTCAAAGCTCACGTAAACTTGTAAAAGTATGAAACTTTAAAGAAATTTCTTTCGGTCATTTAAGTCTATGCTCCCTAGATGTTTCCTCCGCCATAATCTTATGTACTTACATTCCCCGAGCACACACGAATTGCTGTGAGAGTTCCGAGGAGGGAGAGAAAATTTCCAGCAGGGTCTAGAATCATGGGTGACCAAAGATGACTTTATAGAGACAGAACTTGATGGAGGCTTGAAGGATTGTGAGTTTCTATTCGGGAGAGATTGACGGATGAGGCATGCCGGGTGAGGGGATGGCCTGAGTCCCAGATCAAGGGTGAAAGTGTCAGTGAGTGTACCAGTTTGGCAGAGTTGTGAGAGAGTGAATGAAAAGATGTGAATTGCATAAGGAGATCAGTGGTTGAGAGTATGCGTTATTGGAAATTACTAGTGACTTTCAAAATCATCAAAAAACTGCTTTGGATAGATTAACCAGAGGGTATTATGCAGTATATCTTGGTGGAGGGTGAGGAAAGAGACCAGGTAATTTGGCCTGATGAATCTTAATCAGAGATGCACTTCATAATCATCTGTGGAGCATTTAAAATACACCTGCTAGGACCCCTCCACCCACGTCGGAGATTCTGATTCAGGATGTCTGATGTGGAGCCCAAGGAATCTGTATTTGGTTTGCTGCATTCCTTGGTTAAAAGCTCCTGAAATGGTAGATGATTGCAGTAGATTACTTTTAATATAATGGAACTTAGATTTAGTGTGGTGGCAGTGGAAATGGAAATGGAAAAGAAGGGTTGGATATGAAAGACTTGGTGTCAGAAGAAAAAACAAGACATGGATTGATGTTAGACCTCTCCATGCTCCAACATGTATCATGGTCTGAACTATATCCCGCTGTTCATGCACCTTCCGTATTAATACATGCTGGGGTCCCCAGCTTCCATCTGCATTACCCTCATTTGTAACACTTTCTTGGGGAAATTATTTTTTGAGATCTTTGTGGACAGTTTATAAAAAGGATATTTTTGCATATTATTACTGCTGACATTCATATTATTATTAATGTTTTAAAAGCTACTTTATTATAATTAACAGCTTCATTTTTTGTTCAGTTCTTACCTTTAAAAGAGAGTTGTAATTTACAGAGCAAAGGCATTAGAAAAAATATTCTCAAGATTCTCTTGCATAGAGGCACATAATCCCCATAAACACTGCGCATCTAATTTGTCCTTGAACATCCTTAGAATAATGGCAGACTCAGAGACAACATTTAAGGTGGCAAGGTACTTAGTCATCTTGAGCAAACTGGATTTAAGTCTTGTTTGGGGACCAGGAAAAGTAATTGTTCCATTGCAAACCATTTATGCCAGAGCAGACAATGTTTCATTAAAGGCAGAGAAAAAGTGCTGATGCAAATCCTTCCGTTTTGGGAGGCTGATCCTTTTTGTCATGTAACAAAGACATGAAAATATTCACATTTGCAGTCATCAGAATGGCAAACTTGAATTTAATGAACAAACATATTTATCACTTGATATATATTTTTGGGGGGGCTACAAGATTCATCATTTCGATTTGCATTGACCATTTTGAAAGGAATGACGCATTTGTTGGTTGTGAAATAATTTATTTCTTTGGAATATTCCTAGTTTGTGGCCTAGTGGATGGTGTGGTGTTTTCCCCAGGTTTAATGTAAGATAAGAACTTGGGAATCTCAGATACACCATAGTGGGTTGGCCCACCATTAGGGCTTCATGGAAAGGATCAAGGAGCATGTTTGGGAATGACATAGCAAATTCTGCTGACATCAGTGTCAAAGGGTCAGGGAAGAACACCCAGGCATGTTCACTTCCCTGATAAGCTATTAGAGACCAATAAAACATTAATTCATATGAACAATTCCTGAGGCACACTTTATTTCCACCTGGCATCCTCTTTCCCTATTTTCTTTCCATTAAAATCCCAACTCTGCAGCTTTTACTCAAATCCAGTGTTGACTGCAGCCCGACTTACCAGTCTTGCCTGACTCTTCACCGTTCTTGAAGATGCCTCTCTTTCATGCCTCTGTGCCTTTGTTCTTTTGCCCTTTGTTTATAAGGCCTTTCCTGTCCATTTCTGTTAAACAGTTTCCTACTCATTAATTTTTTAAGGCCTGACTCACGGTGGATAAAGAGGGATAAGACACAGCCCCTTCGGGGGTTCACATATGGACTTCCGTAGTCCACATAGTAGAATATTCCAGGTAATATACTGGTGAGATTAAGCCAATACAAAATTATTTAATCTGGTTGTCCTACAGCTACCCATCCACTGAAGTAATAATGGCTCAGGGGAGGTGGAGATAGCCTAGGAAAAAGGGGTCGTGGTTCAGCATTAAACTTCAGTTAGACTTTTTGGCAATAGTCTCGAAAGTCAGATTTTGTTGAAAGAGAAGAGGGCCTTCTAAAGACTCAAATCAAAAGCCAGGCCTGGCCTATGCCTAATGGAATATTTACTGTAAAGAAACTCAGAATATGATGCAGGGAGGTTCTCATTTCACAGGTAAAAGGAAAGTCATTACACTGTGGGGAGGGAAATGGATGGGAAGGGAAGCTTACCTACATGTGAATGACTAGGTTCTCCCTGTTGGGTCTGAACCTCTAAAGGGGACTGAGTAACAACTGGATGACCTGGGGACCCTGGGAACTTTAGACTAGCACTCTGTAGGGAAAGTCTGGAATCAGCATGCCTGTGGTGACAGCATGGCCTGAGAGCAGTGGGGCATTTGGTGCACTGGGTCATGCTCCTGCTACCCATGCCTGTGTGTGATCTGTGCTGGTTTGAAAGGATGTATGCCCCCTAGAAAAGCCATGTTTTTTTTTAATTTGTTTTTTTTATTTTAAATTTTTGTATTTTTTTAAACATAACAATATACGGACATGAACATTCTTATCATATGATCATTCCGTTCTTGGTAAATAATCAGTAACTCACAATAGCATCACATAGTTGTATATTCATCATCATGATCATTTCTTAGAACATTTGCAAAAGTTCAGAAAAAGAAAAAAATTCATACATACCATACCCCTTACCCCTCCCTTTCATTGATCACTAGCATTTCAATCTACTAAATTTATTTTAACATTTGTTCCCCCTATTATTTATTTATTTTTAATCCATGTTTTTACTCATCTGTCCATACCATAGATAAAAGGAGCATCAGACACAAGGTTTTCACAATCACACAGTCACATTGTGAAAGCTATGTCATTATACAATCATCTTCAAGAATCAAGGCTACAGGAACACAGCTCTAAATCTTCAGGCACTTCCCTCTAGCCTCTCCAATACACCTTAACTAAAAAGGGGATATCTATATAATGCGTAAGAATAACCTCCAGGATAACTTTTTGACTCTGTTTGAAATCTCTCAGCTACTGACACTTTATTTTGTCTCATTTCGCTCTTCCCCGTTTTGGTCGAGAAGGTTTTCTTAATCCCTTAATGCTGAGTCCCAACTCATTCTAGGATTTCGGTCCCCACACCCCTGAGAGTAATGTCCCACATACAGAGGGGGAGGGCAGTGAGTTTGTATGTCGTGTTGGCTGAGAGAGTGAAGCCACATCTGAGTAACAAAAGAGGTCATCTGGGGGTGACTCTTAGACCTAATTTTAAGTAGGTTTAGTCTGTCTTTTGCAGGGATAAGTTTCATATGAACAAACCCCAAGATTGAGGGCATGGCCTATTGATTTGGTTGTCCTCACTGATTGCAAAAATATCAGGAATTCTCCAAATGGGGAAGTTAAGGGGACTTTGCAAATGCTTCTTTATTCACTGTTCAAATCACTCTGGGATTTATCAGGGCATCACTTTGGACAAATCTACAAAATCTCATGCCCTATTCAAGGTTCCATGTACTTACGATGTTCAATTAACCTGTTCATATAAGTTATATTAGGAAATGCACTAGTCAAAATATAAATTTTGTACTAAATAAATATTTTTGCTTTAGTCTCACACAGAAGTTGAAGTTTTAAAATATGAATAACTATCTATTTTCAACCCCCTGCAATATCGACATTCCTTTGTTCTTCCTCATGCAAAAACATTTTTTTAATTTGTACATTTAGTCACTAACATTGTATATTCTAGGCATTCCCTGATTATACCATATCAGTCCTTACTGTCTAGCTTTCCTTCTGGTTTCATATCATGCAGTGGAATATTATTCAGCCATAAAAAAGGAATGAAGTTCTGATCTCTGCTACAATTTGGATGAACCTGAAGCCATCATGTTGAGTGAAATAAGCCAGGCCCAAAGTGAGAAATATTGCATAAACTCACTGATATGAACTAATTAGACTAAGCAAACTCACAGAGTTAAAATCTCAAATATAACTTACCAGGGCCTGGGTTGGGGGTAGGGAATGGGAAGTTAATGCTTAATCTGTACAGAATTTCTATTTGGGGCGATGGAAAATTTTAGAGATTGATAGTAGTGAAAAGCCATGTTTTAATCAAAATCCCATTTCATAAAGGTAAAATAATATCCCTATTCAATACTGTATGTTTGCAACTGTAATCAGTTCATCTCCCTGGATGATGTGATTTAGTCAAGAGTGGTTGTTAAACTGGATTAGGTGATGACATGTCTCCACCCATTTGGGTACATCTTGATTGGTTTATTGGAGTCCTATGAAAGAGGAAACGTTTTGGAGAATGGGAGATTCAGAGAGAGCAGAGAATGCTGCAGCACCACAAAGCAGAGAGTCCATCAGTCAGCGACCTTTGGAGATGAAGAAGGAAAACGCCTCCCGGGGAGCTTCATGAAACCGGAAGCCAGGAGAGAAAGCTAGCAGATGACGCCGTGTTCACCATATGCCCTTCCAGCTGAGAGAGAAGCCCTGACTGTGTTCGCCATGTGCCTTCTCATTTGAGAGAGAAACCCTGAACTTCATCGGCCTTCTTGAACCAAGGTATCTTTCCCCGGATGCCTTAAATTGGACATTTCTATAGACTTGTTTTAATTGGGACACTTTCTCGGCCTTAGAACTGTAAACTAGCAACTCATTAAATTCCCCCTTTTAAAAACAATTCCATTTCTAGTATATTGAATTCCGGCAGCTAGCAAACTAGAACAGCATCCAAGTGGGAATGTAGATATGCCAGAGGAGCAGGAGAGAGAGAAGAGTCAGAGGACAAGAAGGCTATGGAGGATTGGACAGAGATCAAGGACTTCAACCCTGGAGGCAAGAAAGTACCCCAGAGCGCCAAGAGTGACCAGCTACACATTTTTGAACCCTGGAGTAGGACATCAGTATCCACATGTGTGCTGATTTGAAAGGAGTATGTAACCTAGAAAAGCCATGTTTTTATCCTGATCCCATCTTGTGGGAACAGTTGTTTCTTTTAATCCCTATTTTAAAATGTAGGTTGTAATTTTTTATTAGATTATCTCCATGGAGATGCAGCTACACCCATTCCAGGTGGGTCTTGATTAGTTTATTGGGATCCTCTAAAAGAGGAAGCATTTTGAAGAAAGCTGGAGAACGATGAGAGAGCCCCAAGAACCATGAAAGCCCGTGCAGCCAGAGACCTTTGGAGCTGAAGAAAGAAAATGCCCCTGTGGGAGCTTCATGAAAACCAGAAACCTGGAGAAAAAGCAAGAGATGTTGCCATGTTCACCATATGCCTTTCCAAGAGAGACCCTGAACTTGACTGGCCTTTCTTGAGTGAAGGTAACCTCTAGTTGGTGCCTTAATGTGGACATTTTTATAGACTTTCTTTAATTGGGACATTTTCACAGCCTTAGAACTGTAAACTTGCAACTTAATAAATTCCAGTTTTAAAAAGCCACTCCATTTCTGGTATATCGCATTCAGCAGCTAGCAAACTAGAACAACATGAAACAGATGCCAGGGGACAGCATGCGAGCCACAGTGCTTGGTGCTTACAGGATATAAATTTCTTTCTGTACCTACGCCCCATCTTGGTAAAGAAGCAGGTGTGTAGGCAGAGCTCCTTGAGAGGAGACCTAATAGGAAATTTGGATTTGGGAAATGAGTGACTATTTACCTCAAAGAAATGTTTCTAACCTAGAAGAACTTGAGTTTTTTTTTATTATTTGGCACATGTATTGTCACTGGGGATTGAGCACAAGATGAGATCAGTTATAGTTTTTGCATATTGAGTTGTCGTGTGTACATTTCGATCTGAATCCTATCCCCACCCCCTGAATACATACCATATTTTATTATGCACTCCCCACATTTGTTTCCTCCATGGAAGTGTGAATATCTTGTGGGTAGAGATGATAAACTTTATACATTTTTGGATATCTCTATCCCCAAGACCTAGCAGGACAACCCTGATATATAATATTGAATATTTTTGAATGCGTGAAAAAATTCAAAATGTATAAAGTAATATTTCCTTTTACTTTTCCTCAGTATTTTTCTTTCAAGTTTTAAAGTGCATCTGGATTTTTGGGGGGCCTTTGCCTCACTGTGCCCTGCAAGACTCTGAGGTCTGGGGATCGGTGGCAGGATCCAGGAGAGCCCAGGAGGGTGACAGTGGCTCTAAATATGATGAGAATTCCCATTTAGGATCTTTCTAAGCCTAGAGTAATGGCTCTAGGGCAGTGAATCCTATTCCTATGAATATATCAAGAATGAAGGAAAGGAAATTTTTTTGGAAACAGCATAATTCCTGATAGGGTCTTTGCTAAAAAATAATAATAATAAATATATATGTGTATGTGTAGTTAAATCTTCCATGGTGTAAATTGACTCAGATGTAAATAACCATTCAAACAACCAGGAATTTGACAAGCAGAGATGTCTGCCAACATGTCCTGAGTAATTAGCCAGATTTTTGTACCCTTTTCATTTTGTTGGCAGCACTAGGTAATTCTTACTTATTTCTTAGCACTGACTTGGTGGTTCCAGGAGTTTTAAAAGATTTTGGATTTTGATGGCTGGCTTGTCGGTCCTTAAAACCTTCTGTAGGAGTAAAGGCTGGCCATACAAAATTCTGTTCTCAATTCTGAAGCTGATTTAGCATTAATCCTTGGGTCAGGCCACTAGCTTCTCCCTGACCCACTTTTTGGGAGTTGTTTTATGGGGGATAATAATATCTATCAACTCCCAGATCCCTGTGAGAATTGATTAAAGAGTCTGAGCTCTGGAGATGAGAGTAGCTAAGTAAGCACAATTATTGCCTTAAAACACACACACACACACACACACAAGTCAGAGCTTCCTTTTCTAAGTTTGTATCTATTTTTGCCTCACTGCCTGGATGTTAGGACAAAAGAGTGAATTCTCAGGGTGAAGAAACTCAATACACTAACATTCATATGCCCTGCCACAGGAGCTTATTGAATTCCCAGCATCTCCATGTTCATATCCTGTTCAAGTTCAACATCATCAATGCCACTTTGGCACTTTGAAAGTATAACAAATTATAGAAATATAAGGCATTATCATTATTATAAATCTCTATTCTACATTTAAAATAACAAGTTAAGTCTCCTTAGATGAGATGGACTGTTTGGAAATTTTGAAAATAAGTAACACGCTGCGTGCTCTTCAAAGCCAGACCCTTGGAAAGTTAGGTTGGGGCTGCTTTTTTGCATGAATCTTCCCTGGGCATCTGGATGCCTTTATCCTTGTTGGCTGCTCCATAGCTTAAAGTTGTATTTTGCCCCCAATTCAAGGACAAAAGATTTTAAACACAACTGTCTTGCTCCAGGCAAAGGACTTGTTCATCTGAGTGAGGCACTCCGGGTGCCGTTTGCGTCTCTCTGTGGCTCACCTCCAGCAGGGCACTGAGGAGCCTTCCAGCTCCTCAGGAGTAGAGGTTTGCAAGTAGGACCTTACGGGGGGTTTTTTTGTGTGTGTGTGTTTTTTTTAATGGGCAGGCACCAGCAATCGAACCCAGGTCTCCAGCATGGCAGGCAAGAATTTTGCCACTGAGCGACTGTCATGCTGCCTGGACCTTTCGGTTTTGCTTGGAAGTTTATAAATCACCTTTCAGAATATTCACTTTTAAATGTCAACATAGTGCTTGGCACAAGAGAGACCATGAATAAATTTGTTGAATAAATAATTAAATCATCAAAGCCCAAATTCCATCATATGAAAGAGTTTCAGATTATTGGTTCTCGTGGGTTACTTTACACCACTGCCTGTCTTGTCGTAACTGCTCTCCATCTTAACTTTGAGCGTGTGTGTGTGTATATCTATCCCAGTCTCTCCGTGTCAACCCCCGCCCCAACAGACATTAAAGAGAACCAGGTCATGTGTGTCCTGCTGCATTTGTAACAGTTGTGTCTGGAGCCTGGTGGGACTTCTGAGGCCTCTTACATATTATATCTTCCTGTAAAATCTGTAGGGGTCTTTCCTCAGCATCTCTCTTAAAGTTACATGTACTGAAACATCATATGGGGGGCTATTGAAAAATTTGAGCCTGACTTCTCTTGAATTTGCCTTTATTTAATCCAGGCTGGCATTCAAGGTCACCCAACCTACCTTTCTAATTGTACTCCCATGTTAACTCATGTCCAACTGGTCTCTTCAATGATCACTGCAATAACATGCACATTGGCACCCCCCACTCCTGTCCCTTACCCCCCTTCACCTACCTGAATCCTACCTGCTCTTCCAGATGTGGTTCGAGTGTCAACTCCTCCGTAATGTGGCCCCTCTATCCCAGTCACCAAACCATGAAGTCATTTGTGACCGGCTCTGTTCTGGGTCAGTTAGTACTTGTACAACATGGAGTTTTGGAAACGAGCTCTGTGGTCCAGCCGCCCGGATTTGAATCCTGTCCCCATCGTTTACTAGTTGTGTCCTTGGCGGAGTTACCCAATTTCACTGTATCTCTGGGCAATACAAATGGTAGACTGGAGCAGCTTGGACCCACTGAAGAGAAGGGTTTCTTAGAAGTCTACTTTTAAAGCATCTGTGACTGATTAGGCCCAACTATCTTGGCAACAGCTCCTTGCCCTGTACAGTCAGACACAAAGGTTGGAGGGTAGGCCCAACCTGGAGAACTTCCAATTCTATACATCCCAGATGTTATACTGTAAAATAGTCCATTATTATTCTCACAGGCTTAAGCTGCCAGGTTTCTTCACATCTTTTATCCAGGGACCCAGCATCCCTACACCTCTACCTCTGAGATACAGTGAGAGGGGCATTTAGAACATAGGCTTTTGAGTCAGATAGATTTTCCTAAGAATCCTAGCTGGACTTTTTACTATGTGACCTTAGGCAAGTGCCTAATCTCTCTGAGTCTCAGTTTTCTCATTGGTAAAATGGAGATGATTATACCCATTTGACCGAATGTGAGAATTAAAGGAGATAATGCAAGGTAAGTGCTTGCAGAGTCTGGCACCCAGTAAGCAATCAATATGGATAATGCATTAATAGCCATTATTTATAAACTACTTTCACTGAGCACAAAAACAGTTGCTATTATTATCTGAAAGGGTCATCATCGTGATGAACAATGCTCATTCAAATGAGGCTATTAGGACTTATTCTTGTCTAAATGTGAAAGACCTTTCATTCTCCTGTGTGTGTGTGTGTGTGTGACTGCAAGTGTCTGTGCAGATATGCGTACACACTGATTTTTTAAATAATTTCAGGCATCCTTTACACGAACTGAATAAATGGACTAGTTAAGTGCCTCACAGCTAACTTTAAAAACGGAAATTCTACAGTGGATACAGCATTTTACATTCTCACCAACAATGCACCAAAGTTCCAGTTTTTCCTCATCCTCTCTAACATTTTATTATTTTCTGTTTTTTTAATATGCTGAGTAATTTAACATTGCATGAATATATCCCCAAAGAGTTTCTTTTTAAACAAACACTCTCCCTTTCCTCCCCCTATCCCTTTTCTCGCATTTTCCCCTTCCCTGGTGACCTCTAATCTGCTTTTTATCTCTGAATTTGTTATTTTTATTCATCTCGTATAAGTGGTATCAAATTTTCATCCATATGTATCTATCTTGCTTATTTCACTGAGCATAATGATTTTGAGTTTCTTCCATGCTGTAGCAGATTTCATAGCTTCGTTTTTTTCTTATGGCTGAATAATAGTCCATTGTTTACCACATTTTGTTTGTCCACTCATTTGTTGATGGACATAGGATATTTTCACTCTTTGGCTATTGTGAATAATGATACCATAAATGTTAGTATACAAATGTTTGTGGGCCTGTTTTAACTCTCTTTGGGTATATTCCTAGAAGTGGGGTTGCCAGGTCAAATGGTAATTGTATATTTAACTTTTTGAGGAACCTCCATATTGCTTTCCACAGTGGCTGTACTGTTTTACATTCCCACCAAGAAAAGCCCTATAGTTCCAATTTTCCCACATCCTCTCCAACACTTGTTATTTTCTGTTGTTGTTGTTGTTGTTTTAAATAATAGCCATCCTTTGGGTGTGAAGTGGTATCTCATTGTAATTTTGATTTTCTTTCTCCTAATGGCTAATGATGTTGAGCATCTTTTTGTGTTCTTATTGGCCACTTGTCTATCTTTTTTAGAGAAATGTCTATTCAAGTCCTTTGCCCATTTTTAATTTGGGTTATTTAAATGTTGTTGGGTTGTAAAAGTTCTTTATATATTTTGGAAGTTAAGCCCTTATCCAAGATATGGTTTGCAACAATTTTCTCCCATTCTGTAGGTTGTCTTTTCACTTTCTTGATAGTTTCCTTCAATACACAAATGTTTTTTAATTTTGATGAAATCAAATTTATCTACTTTTTTCTTTTGTTGCTGGTTCTTTTGGTGTCATATCTAAGGATACATTGCCAGGTCCCAGGGCATGTAATTCTGTCCCTATGTTATCTTATAGTAATTTTATAGTTTTAGCGCTTATATTTAGGTCCTTGATCCATTTTGAGCTGATTTTTGTATATGGAATGATATAGGGGTCTAACTTCATTCTTTTCTGTATAGTTATCCAGTTTTCTCCACACTATTTATTGAAGAGACTGTTCTTTCCCCATTGCATGTACTTAGCACACTTGTTGAAAATCAATTGGCCATAGATGTGTGGGTCTATTTCTGGACTTTTAAATTTGTCCCATTGATTTATTTGTCTGAATTTATGCCAGTACTATACCGTTTTGTTTTGTCTTTGCATGGACGGGCATCAGGAATCGAACTCAGGTCTCCGGCATGGCAGGCGAGAACTCTGCCTGCTGAGCCACTGTGGCCCACCCTACACTGTTTTAATTACTGTAACTTTGTAGTAAGTTTTGAAATTGGGAAGTATGAGTCCTCCAACTTTGTTCTTTTTCAAAATGTTTTGGCTATTTGGGGCCCCTTGCAGAAAGCAAGGCAGTTCCTCAAAAATTAAATACAGAATTTCCACATGACTCAGCAGTTTTACTTCTAGGTATAAATAAAAACAAAATCTCAAACAGATATTTCTGCACCAGTGCTTATGGCAGCATTATTCACAGTAGCCAAAAGGTAGAAACAACTCAAGTGTCTGTCAACAACTGAATGGATAAACAAGATGTTGAAGATATACACAATGGAATGTTATTCTCCCATAAGAATGAATGAAGTTCTGAAACACTCTGCAACATGGAAGAAACTTGAAAACTTTATGCTTAGTAAAATAAACAGGACACATAAGGACACATATTGTATGATGACACTTATATGAGATGGCTAGAAATAGCAAATTTGCAGAGATAGAAAGTGTTAGAGGTTATAGGAGAATGGGGTGAGGGGGAAAGGGAGAGTGTGTGTTTGTAAAAAACAAACAAAAAACGAAATTCTGGTAGCTCCCAGAGGGAATGAAGAGAGTAGAACTAAATGAGAGGTGAAGAGATTCTCACGACATGTAGAAGTCGTGCCCTGGAGGGGTACAAAACAGAAAGGAAATCATGGCAGTAATATTTAGACTCCATAAAATTAGATTCAACATTAATCTTGCAACCCACATATTATTAGCTGTAGGGCTAAACTTAGGAGCCTCATCTTTTCCACAGGATGCCTGAAATTATTACTAAGAATGGCATAACCCCTGACAGCACGTAGAAGAACTGGAAGATATTTCACATTTGACAGAAAAATACAGGCCCTTGAGTTTCCCATCTGAATTAGCACATTAGAGAACAAATAATGGCATCATAGAGTTACCATGTTAATAATAATGCTCAGCACCTGATACCTATGCTTTAGGAGGACAAAATGCTAAACCGGGGAACTGGATTTTAGACCTGCAATTGGAAGAATTTCCATATGCCACTAAGCTTCCCACTGGATCCCCCCAACTCTGGACCCGCAAGCTATGCAGTTTCTCAGTAAGATGATTCTTACTTAAAGGGCAGCTGCCTCTTGAGCAGTATTAAAATAGCTGATACATCTCCAGGTGTGCAAGAAGCCAAGGCCCAGAACTAAATGGGGTGTTTCAAACAAAGCCTCATTGTTTGTGATCTGTTTACAGTGTCTGTTTAATGGTGTTAATAATAGGAAAATCACTTAATTTCTGCAGACAGCAGCATTCATAGGAAGATGACATTTAGATGAGTGGAGAAAGCAAGCAGGAGGCTGCATCCCATTAGCTGCCTTTGCCTTTCCTGGCCCGAGGAGTGAGTGTCTGAAATTTGGTTCTGTGGTTAGAGGCCCTTTCACCTCTACCCGACCTTGGTTTACTCCTTTGTAACATTCTTTTGGTGGCCTAACCCTGCTTTTCATGTCAGAACTGATACACATTCTGCTGGGTAATGAGAGATCAAAGTGACTTGCCTAAAGCCGCACTACTTGGGAATTTAGGCCAAAGCTCCCTGACCAGCTTGTGATTTGATTCAATTCAGTTAAAAATGTCTTTATCAAGCACACACTAATATCCAGCGCCTTGTGCTGGGCTTCTCCTCAGACACTTACACTCCTCTGTTGCTTATCTTATTTTACTGGAATAGATGGCTTCCCTGAGTCTGTTAGATTTTGAGCTCCTTACAATCAGGGATTGTGTCCTGTTCATTGTGCCTGCAGCGCGGTAAGTGCTCTAAGGTAAAGAAATGAGGGTAGATGTGGCCCCTGTCTGCCTCATCGTTGTTCATCATTCAGTGGGGCAAACTATAATGGCTACGTTCATTCATTCATTCATTCATTCATTCAACATTTAGTGACACTTATTATATGCCAGACACTGGGAGGGGTGTCGGAGATTCAAAGATAAATAAGCAAAAATCTTTAATGTCAAGGAACTCCCCATTTATAGAGGGAGACAGACATATAGAGTTAAATTATAAGACTGGGTGAGGTGCTCTACAGCTCTAAGACAAGTGACTCCTGGCCCCAAGCCTGGAGGTGGTGTGGATTCGGCCCCCTGACCAGACTCCACAGCCTTGTGGCCCTGCTCATCAAGTGGGGCATCGGGCGTGGGGGGCTGGGGTTGGAATTAGAATAAGAATTGAGTAGGAATCAAAGCAAATGGAAAGGAACTGGAGGCATATTTTATCTAAGCTAGAAGAGAATCTGCTTCATTATATACTCTTCCTTTCCAGGAATCATGAGTTCTGTCCACAGTGGATACCAAACATAAACGTCACTTGGTGAACAAAGAACTTTTGCAGTTACCTGTTGCTGGATTACTAACCACCCCAGCCTGAGTGGTTTTAAAACAACAGCCGCTCTTTATTTACTTGTAATTCTGTGCCCTTGTCTGGGCTCAGCCAGGCACTTGTCTCTGCTCATCTCAGTGTCTGTGGGCACATGGTGACTTGACCGGCAGGGAGATCGCAGGGAGAGCCAGGCAGCCTCCCTTCTGTGTGCTGCGCCTCGGCTGGGGGCGGGGGGCCAGAGACTGACTGGGCCTTTCCTTCTCCGCATGGAATGTCATATTTAATGAGTTGGATTGATGTTCATTAATTTTTTATCACTTTCAATCCAGGGAGCTTTGCAAACATCATTTAGCTAAGTTACAGCATTTACTAATACAACTTAAAAATTCATTATGCAATTTTGCTTCTGTCATCAGTCATTATACACAATTTATCAGATATGCTAATAGCTTTATTAGAATTTATACTGTTTTGTTTCAAATGGCATATTTCTTTATTTCTATGTACTTTCTTTTATTTATCCTATGTTTAATTACTTTTATTGATTATTGAATTAGACTGTCAACAGAAACATTATTTCTTGTTAAGCCAAAGAAAGTATCGCTAATGGAATATTGTTTAACGCTAATTCTCTAAATTCCTTTTTCTTTTTCCAAATGTTTGCTCCCATCTCAGGAGTTTTGCTAAAGTGAATATAAAATCTCTAAACTTTTTTTGCATTATAGGCTGTCCATCGAGGTTCAATTTTCTTCTAGTATTTCATTTCATCTCGCAAATTGTTGGAAATATTTATTTAATTCTCTTTGTTTATTTGATGTCTGGTGATGAATATGAAGTTTATCAGGGAAACTTTAAAGTGATTACATCTTTTACTGAATCATCCAGGGGTAATAAATATGGTGACATGGTGCCAAATTAAAAACATTCAGAAATGTTTCTAAAATTTTGGCTGAAATGCTAGACTTTCTATCATACAGACACCATACTCTCTGAACAGAAGGTTTCTATGTAAATATTTCTCATTGATACCCTATTTCTCAAGAATTGATAATAAATCTTGATATATTATTTCAGATATTCTTCATTCAACTCTACAAGATCAACACAGTTCTAAATTTTTCATTTAATAAATAAATTATTAAAACCCCCTATGTGGAATTGAAGTTTCATAGAAAATTTTTTTACTGTCTTGATTTATAACTTTTCAAATAAGTTGTTTTCTCACTTCACTAGATATGTTTTCTAACAAGTGGCACTTAAAATCTAGAATGCAATGTTTGCTTATGTTCTTTTTTAAAAAGAGCTATTGAATATTTCATGTTTGAAAATGCTTGGTTATATTTAACCACATGATTGATAGTATCAAAATGTTAAGGACGCTTCCTTAACATTTCAAACTGTTTTATCAGCATTTTCTTAAGTTTAGGAAATACTGGTTTTCCAAATATATTATTGTTTGAAACCAACCTTTTGATTGTTTTCCTCAGTGATAACTGCATTAAAAAATTTTACCCATTAACATTGATAGAATGTGATTGCCATTTTGATTACGTCTTTTAACAATTACCATGTGAGTTACCATTTGCGTCCAATACTTTTATCAGTAGCTCTATTGAGATGCTCATATTTTTGTTAAAATAACCAAATTACTTTGAAGTAATAAAAGTTATTGAATCATTTTGTACCAATTCTTGCTCAGTGTAAAATATGTTCAGGTCATTTGGATTTCTGCACAGTAGCAGAAGATACTCTAGGCTATGGTTCATTATTAATATCATTACTTGTTCTCCTACAGATTCAGAAGGTCGAGGTGTATGATATTTAAACAGAACATTTAATAAATGTATCTACATTTGGTTGTGTCTTTATTCTGCATTCATTTTAATATTTTATTTATAAATCATTAATTTATAAATATTAAAATTCTGTACAACTTTCTCAATGCTTACAATGCACAGACAGAACAACTAAAGTAACAACTATTTAGAATCAATAGCAAACACATAATTTCAGAATACTAATAGACTGATCTAAATAGAATGGGGTGCTTTGTGATAAAAGAACATGTGGGAGGCACATTTATCAATAATCCTTGCGACATCCTTTGACAATTGCCCTGAACAAATGAGTTTAATTTAGAATTTAATTATTAATTAATTTTACTGTTTACTCCAATAATGGTTATAATATTTACTAATCAGAAGTGTTCCAATATTATATATGTATATATTATATCATTGCAGTTATACCAATGAATATTTGCTTATTAAATTTCAAGGTGGAAAGTAGAAGATCCTTGAAATCCCCAGTTTGGGGAAAGAGGTAGCTTTTTGAAGAGATTTATAGGAGATATCCCTGAGGGGGAGAGATTGAAGAGGAGAAAAAACGCCCCTTTGACAGTAGCTAGGAAGAAGCATTGCCCTGCAGACTGGAGAGAGGCTGAGGTTGGGGGTCTAGATGACAGGTGACCCCTACACTGCCAATAACTCTTGGAAAAAGTTAGACCTCAGGGACAAGGCTATATGGTGCCCAAAGAGTACACAGGGGCTCCCAGACTCTCCAGCTTGGAGGCAGCAGAAGGCCAGAGGTGCGGGAACAAAGACCAGTGTTTTAGTTTATTAAAGCTGCCGGAATGCAATATACCAGAAATGGATTGGCTTTTATAACTTGAATTTATGAAGTTGCAAGTTTACAGTTCTAAGGCCATAAAAATATCCAAACTAA
>PVIY010011423.1:17731-65580 GCA_004026745.1 Myrmecophaga tridactyla | reverse complement strand
GGTCCTGAGCATAGAAGTTCAAAAGATCACCTCTAAGCCTACTGAATGTGAGGTGTATTCATTAGATTCTCTATTTTGTAAAAAAGGGAGCCCATTCAGGTGTATTCATTAGATTCTCTATTTTGTAAAAAAGGACCTTGACTCTGTCTGCTGCCCCACTGATTGTCAAAGCACAAATATTTGCCCCTATGCAGACTCACCATATCCAAGGTACTTAGCAGCACTGATGACCTTGAACTGTCTGCTCTTCAGTTATTCCCAAAAGTTGGTTGCCCAAAAAATCACGTTGTGTTTATGTATCTATTTTTCCAAAGAGGCTAAAATTTGGTCTAAAGTCAATAGTTGCCTACATTATTATAATGCATTTCAGAGCTGTGTCAGAAATATGTAAAAGAAGGGAAAGGAATATTGAATGTTGGCCTGTCACTACTAATTACGGACATCTGGTGCTTTTAATCTCCAGTTTTCATTTCAGGCTACTGTGGAATTACAGAAACCACAAGTGACAGGAATGGCCCTAGAGAGATAAGCAATAAATACGTACAGTGGTTATACCCACATATAGAATTTATGGTAATCTTAGGATTTGTATCTGTTGTGTTTAATATATAAAATTTATGATAACCTTTGGATTCGTATCTATTGTTTTTACTTCTTCTTTTTATATTACCATCAAGAATTTCGTACATATTTTCATTTTTAAATTATAAATAAAAGTCACCTGTTACTTTTAATTTTAAAACTGTTCAAATGAACACATTTTAGCATGAATTTACTTTTTTTTTTTAGTTTCCACAGCATACTTTTTTTTAATAACAGCATCCATTTATTTATTTGTATGCTGTACAGTCAGGGTCATATTTCATTTTTTTTTTCCATGTGGTTTTCCCATTATTGCAGGACCATTTGTTGATTTTTTTTTTGGAAGTGTATAGGCCAGGAATCGAACCTGGGTCTCCCACATGGCAGGCAAGAATTCCACCACTGAACTACCCTTGCACCCCTGCATGTATTTAAAATCACAAAATATTCCTTTATCAAAGCATATGCCTCTTAAAACACTTATTTGGAAAATAAGGCTAATACCATCACAGTGCTGTGGGGTTATCACTTTTTATTTCTTCTATCTTATTCTCAGAATACTTCTTTAGAAGCAAATAAAGAAATAATTCCACTTCAAAATCAACATTTCATTTTGATAGATCCCCTGGATATGTGTGAAAAAATCCTTATTCCTTGGATCTCAGGATTATACGAATGACGTCATGTGACTTTACTTTATACAATGGCTCAAGTCTATTACAATCAATTGGGCTGGCAAAAACATGTGGGAGGATTTTCTTACTCACTTGGGGCAAATTCATATCACACACAAAAGTCCAGAGTCCCCATCTCCACCACACCATCCATCTCAAATGCACTGGTAGTCTAATGTAAAAGGAATGCCAAGGCTTCTGGGGAAGTACTCAGCACACTAACTAGAGATAACCATTCTGTAGTAGTAGTTTAGTCATGGTAGTAGTTGAAGGATTGTAGTAGGAGGAGTAGTGTTGGCAGATAACTTTTTATTGTTTACTTATTGTCTGCCAGAGACATGAATTACTCATTTAGTTCACACAAAAATCCCTGCTTGATAGACACAATTATTATCCTCATTTACATGAGGCCTCATTTTCTGAGGCCCAGAAAAGAAAGTGACCTGCCCAATGTTACACAGTTGATGGTTGAGCCAGGATTAAAATGCAAGGGGACGATGCCACAACTTGTGCTCTGAACCACCATTCTCTACTGCCTCCCAGCAGCACTGAAACCAGCTCCCCTGAAAATACAAACCAAGTCATAACAGACTA
Organism: Myrmecophaga tridactyla; assembly: GCA_004026745.1. Lineage (NCBI taxonomy): Eukaryota > Metazoa > Chordata > Mammalia > Pilosa > Myrmecophagidae > Myrmecophaga > Myrmecophaga tridactyla. The sequence continues at coordinate 63,730 of PVIY010011423.1, read as the reverse complement.
AATTATCTATGAAAGACATCCAAAGTTTCTATATACAACTGAAGACTTTTCTTTTGTTTGGAAACGAGTGCATTTTAAACACTCCTCACAATTAATCTGATTGGACAATATTGTGAAAGCTTAACCTGTGAGTGTTTTCCCTGGGTATTCCCCGTTTCTCTTTCACATAAATACCAGCTCTGCTTCATTGTCTCCAGGAAGATAAGGGAGTGAGTTTTTCAAACACTAAGCCCTTGGGGATGGCTGCTGGATAAAATGTCATTTTTAGTATATGTTGCAAATGTTTCATGAGACACACTTGTAATAAAAAAGTATTTGTATTCATCTAAAATTCAAATTTAACTGGGCATCCTGTATTTTTATTTGCTAAACCCAGTAGGCATATCCTTAGGAAAGTTTAGTTAGTTTATGGAGGGAGTAAAAGGAAAAGAAATTATCACAACAGGCAAACTATCTTAGAAAAAGCAGGAGGGAGAGGTCCTGGGCAGGTGAAACTATAGGCAGCCCAGCAAAAGATTTCAGCATCCAAAAGTAGCAGGGAAGGAGCAGATGGCTGTGTGGACTGATGCCCATGGATTAGTCATTTCCTTGTTCTCCTGTGTGATATCAGTGCCATGCTACAACTTCAAGTTATAAAACTAAAAACTGAGATGTCCATTTCATAAGGCTTGACCAAGATGAAGACACTGTTGGCACAGAGAGCTATCACATGAGAAAATATGGATACTCAGTGATTTTATTTTGAGGAAAATTACTACTAAACTTCAACATATGGGGGTGGGAATAGCTTAAGAATCCCCTTCATCATGACTGTCCTAGAAGCTGAAGCAGAACCGCACCTGCAGGTAGAGGCTATTATTATACCAAATTCTGAGCAATAAATCTGAAGTGCTAATTGAGCGCCATGGTTGCCCAACCCTGTACAATAAGCCAAGGAGAATGAGGTGAGGAATGCACAACCTTTGCCTTCCAGGGATTTACTGTCTGGTGGAAGAAAACAACACATAAATAAACAATTTCAACACTCATTAGGGAATGAAAGTCGTCAGAGGGCAGGATTAACTTTTTAGGGAACGGCAGGGACAACTTCACAAAGGAAGTTGCTCAGGAGAAAGATTTTTATAAAGCACAAGCTGGTATTTGCAAAGAGTACAATGTTGAGAAGTACATTTCCTCTGAGGTGTGTTTGGTATTTCTGAAACATGACATGGCCAGAGATCAGAAGACGAGAATTGAACTGAATCCAGATCGTAAGAGATCTTCGACAGACAAATGCTTTCAAACTTTAATGTATACACAAATAATCTCGAGATCTTGCTAAAATGCAGTTCTGGTCCAACTGGTTTGAGGTGAGGCCTCCATGATTCTCTATTTCTAACAAGCTGCAGGATAATGAAAATGCTGCTGCTCCAAGAGCCATACCTAGAGTAGTGGTTCAGTTTGCTAAAGCTGCCAGGTGCGATATGTAAGAAATGGATTGGATTTCACAAAGGGCATTTATTAAATTACAAGTTACAATTCTAAGGTCTTGGAAATGTCCAAATTAAGGCATCAACAAGAGGATAGCTTCACTGAAGAAAGTCTGATGGCGTCTGGGTTCTTCTGTCACATGGGAAGGCACATGGCGACATCTGCAGGCCCTTCTTTCCTGGGTTGATTTCAAAGTGGCTCTCAGCTCTTGTGGATCCTTCTGGTTCTTCTGGGGTGTTTCCTCTCTGAGCTCTCCAGGAGATCTCTTAAAGGACTCCAGTAAGTGGATTAAGAATCATGTTGAATGGGCATCGTCACATCTCCATGGAAACAAGCTAACCAAAAGTTCCCACCCAACAATAGGTCTGCACCATAAGAATGGATTAGAAGATATGGCTTTTCTGTGGTACATAACAGTTTCAAACCAGCACAAGTAGTGCTATACGCCACCCTTTGGGTCTTAAACCTTTCCAGCAGGCAATGGGGGGGCCATCTTGTGGTTTGCCCAGCTTGAGAGTGACTAGCATTCAGTAAAGCTAAGGGACAAGATTACTTCTGTGGTCCAGGAGAGAAATGGCAGGTGTTAATATTAAAGAAATTGAAAACAAAAAGATTTAGTAATATTGAAAAGGTAACATTAACAAGATTAGGTCCAGATAAAGAAGACAAGGCAGGAGATGACAGTCTGTTAGGGAGCTGACCTAATTTTCTTTTTCACAGCAATATGATATGATTTGTGGCATGTAACACTTACTTAGCACTTAGAATGTCCTACCATGATTAATTGTGATACCCATTTATCCACAAGTTATATATTTAAAATAAGTTGAGCTTTAAGTATATTTTGTGGATTCAGTCATATTACTTCAGGGTCACACATGTCATTCAAGAGAGAGTGTAAATTCCTCTCAGGCAGGAATAGGCCCCTTTGTTAAAACCCCGGCACTGAGCACCTCCCACGGACATGATAGGTATTTACCAAAACCACGTCCCATCTCAAGCCAGACCTCCTGAAACTTGTCTGATTGCACATTTATTAGTATACAGACATCTCATCCCTGATCCAATACTTCACACCACAAATATAAAAACATGGAAAAATTCCAAAGTGTCAGTCCCAACAGAGTTTCATCATTTATTTTCCCTCTTCTCAGTTCTAAAATCTGAAATAATATGAAAGTTCATTGCTGATACTGTAACTGAGAGCTAATTCATTTCTCAAGTTCCGGAATAACATCCTGAGTTACAGATCTCAGTAGTCATTCTTAATAAGTGATTAGAGTTCTTTTATTTAAACTCCTACTGATGATTACTTGTTTCAGTATCCATAGACTGCTTAGCAAGTTGACTTAGCACCTGTGCTAATTGCTTTATCCTATTAGGATAATTTTCAGTGTGCTGAATTGTAAACTTCAGCCACTGGTTCTCAGCCCTGGCTTCACATTAGAAGCATCCAGGATGCTTTTTAAAAAAAGAATGTCCGGCTTCAACCTCTCAGGATTCTAATTTAATTGCACTGAGTTGGGTCCCAGGTATTGGTGTGGTTTAAAAGCTCCCAAAGGATCCTAATGTACAGCCGAGGCTGAGAACCACCGGCTTAGGCAAACCTAAGTGGGGACTTTGTTTCCTGATGCCAGCACTCAAAGCTGCCTCAACTAAACCACAGTCCACCCAAGAAAAAGGAAGTAAAGTCTTTGAAAATATTCATCTAAGTCTACATAAAGCAATTGCTCCCATTTGAAACAACAATAAGCATGAAGAAGGAATCTAAACAAGGTCCCATAAAGTCTAAACTGAAAAGTGCTAAAGTACAAAGAGCATAGATTTGATGGTCATACAGATCTGGGTATAAAACCCAGTTGTATTATTCTACTAGTTACATAATACTGGAGAAGTTGTTCCCTGAATTTCAGCTCTCTCATCTGTCAAATATGTATGTTCCTCATGAAGTCGTTTAATGGATTTAATGAAGACCCTTAATTATTTGCTTAGGCAATTGTTTGCTCGTGTTTCAACTTCTTTTGGGATTTTTACAACATTCCAGGCATACTATTTTTCTTTTTGCCACATTCTTGTCCTTTAAAAAATTATTTAACCAGTTAACCTAACAGCATTTGAAACTTTTTTCTAACAAGCATTTTATCAAATGTATAGCATAATATGAATGACGCATTAATCTGGGCCTTTCTGGGTATCTTAATCTCATATAAATACTTTAGATATTTTTTTCCAAGATCCTAACAAGGAAGTCAACAAGGAGGTGCTACTCAACAAAAGAAACTGACACACCCAACATTATTGCCCAATATTATAAGCTGTTGAACACAAACATGTCATTGAGCATGCTCATGATCACTGAGCAAAGTGGCTTGATCCCAGTGTTTTATCCCTGAAGCAGCTTTACCTGGCTGGAGTGGAGACCAACCCACCACAGTAAGCCAGGGACTAATAGGAGCACCTGACCACTCTCTCTAAGCCAACTCTGCAAATAAACTCACTACCCTCCCCCCTTATGTGGGTCATGACGCCTACAGGTATAAGTCTCCCTGGCAACTGGAACATGACTCCTGGCCTTAGCACCATGAGATTAAGAAAACCTTCTTGAACAAAAGGGGGGAAAGAAATATATTAGAATAGTTAGAAGGAAATATCTGAAACTGTTAAACTGCAATCCAGTAGCCTTGACTCTTGGTGATGACTGTATAACTATATAGATTTTGACGTGTCTTTTAGTTTGTTAAGGCTGCTGGAATGCAAATATACCAGAAATGGAATGGCTTTTAAAAAGGGGAATTTATTAAGTTGCAAGTTAAGGCTGTAAAAATGTCCAATCTAAGGCATCCAGATAAAGATACCTTAACTCCAAAGAAAGGGCCAATGAAGTTAGGGGTTTCTCTCTCAGCTGGGAAGGCACATGGCAATGTCTGCTAGCTTTCTCTCTTCATTTCATAAGGCTTCCCCAGGGGTGTTTTCCTTCTCATGGCTCTCATGGCTCTAAAGCTTCTTCCAAATGTTTCCCTTTTAAAGGACTCTGGTAACTAACTCCACCTTGAATGGGCAGAGATATATCTCCATGGAAACCAAGTAATCAAAAGTTACCACCCATAATTGGTGGGTCACATTTTCATGGAAACAATCAAAAAGATCCCACCCAGCAATATTGAGTGAGGATTAAAGAACATGTCTTTTCTGGGGTACATGACGGTTTCAAACCGGCACATGGTGTGACTCTATAATTGAGAAAACCTTGTGACTGACGCTCCCTTTATCCAGGACAAAAAGTAAGAAAATAAATATGAAAATAAATAAATAACTAGGGAAATAAGGGGTGTGGGATGTTTGGGGCGTTGTTTTTTTATTTTAATTTTAATTTTTGGGGGGAGTCATTAAAATTTTCTAAAATTGATTATGGTGATAAATGTACAACTATATGATGATACTGTGAGCCACTGATTGTATACTTTGGATGAATTACATGGTGTGTGAATGTATCTCAATAAAATTGCAGTAAAAAAAATAGAAGACACTGAGCAACAGAGGCTGGCCCTGTAAGGGCAGCTTGGCAGGGACGGCACAATGATCATGTTCAGGTTCAGAACAGCCCAGCAGGGTAACTGGGCAGGGGATGCAGCAATCTCTCACCGACCACAGTTGTGAAGCAGCATGACTTTCTGCTTCTATGTGAAATCATTAGAGCCCCAGGCTTTTAAAATTCTATTCAGTTCAGTCCTCTTATGTATGAGGTACATGATTTGCAAAGTCACAAACTTAGATCTGCAAAAGTATAGCTTTTTCTTTACAGCGGATCTTAATTTCTATCTCAGGCTCCCCACACTCCCTGACAGAAAATTGAATTCAGTCACTTCCAAGTAAATATAAAACCCTCAGTAATTTCTTAGTTATCTCAGTATTAAACTCAAACATATTATGGATTTCCCCCTTTCCCTCTTCTCTCTGGAGTTGATTGTAACTCATGTGCTTACACAGTGAGGAAGCATCCAGAGCTACATCCCCTTGGTCTCTCCTCTCTGTCCTCCTTTTTTCATTAGGTAAAGATGCTCCCAACTGAAGAGAGGGAAGACAAGATGAAATCCAATAAAAAGAAATGCATACCTGTTTTAGGGTCAAGTCCTCATTTTGGGCCAAGTGTGAAATGATGAACAAGTAAGAGGCAAAGAAACAATAAAACTTCCAGGTTAAGCATAAGGGTAGAAGGAAGAGGCTGGGGACATCATTGCTAAGGTATAGGTTCTTGACTATAAAAGCCAGGATTTGATATTTGTTTCTCTGTCCTCTTGACAACTTCTACTCCTCTTTGTCCTTCCTTCCCACGTGGAATACCAGCTTCACGTATCTTCTGGCATAACGGGGAAAGGTCATAGCATTAAAAGTCAATGGAGTTAGATGAATATCAATTAACAGTTCATATATTATCTTTCCACTAACCTAATAATCGGGTACTGGTCTCCGATGTTGTTGTAGGTCTTAGAAGTCTGGACAGAAAAAATCAGATATTTTAACTTATTAATATATGGATAGAAACTGTCTGGACAAATATGTCCTAAAGTACTATGATATTTTGTGAAGAGACCTGGCAGTTACCCAAGCATTTTGTTGCCACTTGCTAGAAATGAAAGAGAGAAAATAGAAGTAAAAAGACATTAAATTTCAAACCCAAAAGCCTGGTTCAAAATGTTTAAAAGTAGTACATCCAGAATAGCATAACACTTAATGAGGCTCTGCCTCAGCAAATCACCATGTCACACCATTTCTCATTAACCATTGAAAGTGATTCAAGAGATGGGGTATCCACCAAAGAAGGCTTTTCATGCCAAAGAATCTGTGCATTTTAAAATATGTCTAATATCATTTCAGTATTGCTTCCCTAAGCCTCTGCTAGTTATGAAACTTCAGTTTTACTTCTCATGGTACTTTTCAGGATCATTCTCACTGAGACTACGGTTCTTGTAAGCCAGGAACTGAGATGGTCCTTGCTTTAGTTGGCTAAAGTTGCCAAAATTCAATATACCAGAAATGGTTCAGCTTTTACAATGGGGATTAGTTAATTTACAAGCTTAGATTTCTGAGACTGTGAAACTGTCCAAATCAAGGCATCAACAGGTGATGCTTTCTCCCGAAAGACCAGCACATGACATTTCTTTTCTTCTCTCTGATTTCTTTGCTTTCAGCTTCTAGCTTCAGTGGCTTCCTCTCTCAGCTTCTCTGGCTTTCCTCTCTCAATTTCTCTGGGTTTTCTCTCTCAGCTTCTCTGTATTTCATCTCTCACAAAGAACTCCAGTAAAAGGATTAAGACCCACTTGGGGCACACCTCAACTGAAATAATCTAATCAAAACATCCTACTTATAATAGGTTTACACCATAGAAATGGATTAACTTTAAGAATATGATTATAAAGCCTCAAATCATCACAGTCCTCATATGTGGTGTATCTGCTTTCTATTGCTATAATTACAATGTGTAACAAACAAAATCACCACAAAACTTCAGTGCCTGAAAATTATAAAGATTCTTTAACATTTTGGGGGCCACCTGGGCTTCAGGTAGGTGGCTCTTCTAATCCTGGCTAGGATCGCTTATATATCTGGGGTCAGTTGGTTGTTGACTGATCTAGGCTGGCCTCTACTGGGGTGTCTGAGAATACGCCACTCTGGTCTACATGTCCCTCATCCTCCTCCTGAGATTAGCAGTCTAGCCTAGACCTGTTCATATGGCAATAATAAAGGCACAGGAGTGAGAGAGCAATCCTAGTCACAAATACTTTTCAAGGCTCTGCTCCCATCATATTTGCTAATGTCTCACAGGGCAAAGCAAGTCATAGGGTCAAACCCAGAGCCAAGGCAAAGAGTAGATTCAAGGAGAGGTGAAGAATCTAAGCCAAGTCATGCCATTCACCACATCTAGGATTCTGTCCACCAGGAGGACCCAGGCTGGGCTGGAGCACTGTTTGGCTTGAGTACTAACAAAATGCCAAGTGGAACTTACAGTAGTGACAAGCATCAGAGAACTGAGGGAGAAAGAGTCTGATAAAAGGAAATACGACATGGCACTGAGACTTTTGAGTGGGAACGGGAGGGCTGGAGCACTGTTTGGCTTGAGTACTAACAAAATGCCAAGTGGAACTTACAGTAGTGACCAGCATTAGAGAACTGAGGGAGAAAGAGTCTGATAAAAGGAAATGCGACATGGCACTGAGACTTTTGAGTGGGAACGGGAATTGAAAAAGCTTTAATTACAAGGGCACAGCTACCCTGCCTATGACGTCACATCCCTTGGTTTTGTATTTTATTCACAGTTTTTCAGAAAATAAAAAAGTAAAATGTCATTCCTACCAAAAAAAAAAAGCTTGAATTATAGAAACTAAAAGAAGTGTGTTAAGAATAAGTTCTCGTCTGCAATGCCAGAGACCCGGTTCGATTCCCGGTGCCTGACCATGCAAAGAAAAAGAATGAATGAGAATGACTGGATAACACAATTCTTATATCCATATTCCCTGAATACAAAGTACCTTGGATTTTACAAAGTTCTGTGTGATTTACAAGTGTACAGTACCTTGGATTTTACGGAGTTCTGTATGATTTACAAGTGTACAGTACCTTGGATTTTACAGAGTTCTGTGTGATTTACAAGTGTATTCACAAAGTTTCTCATTCTTTCCTAACAATATTCCCTGTGCGGTGGCAAGGAAGGCATTGTTAACCTTTTAAGTGGGGATAATGAGGATTGCAGAAGTAAAGTGACTTGCCCAAGGTCACAAAGCCAGCAAGTGATCTAGCTGAGAATCAAACTCAAGCCTATTTCTTTTTCCCATTACATAATGAAAATTTTTGAAAATAGATTTAGAAACTGTAACATTTAAAACATCTCCCTTATAATTCTCCAGCATAAAGGCCAAGGTGCCAAGTGTCATGCAAGTTAGAAAAGGATGAGCAAATTGGTGGTTGTTATGGAGCCACTTTAGCACTTTCTTGTTTGCGCAGTTGAGTTGACACTGAAGGTTATTAAAAGTTAAAGGGAACCATTTGCCAACTTACTTATTTTCAAAGTAATGACAAAAACATGACATGATTCTCATAGTACTGGAAAATAATTGGTTTAAAATGCTATTAGAGAAGTTCCAACAGGAAAGATTCAATGGTGGAATCATAATCAATTAGCAGATGGAGTCTTTCATGAGAAAAGATCATTTTGAAAGATGGGGTAAAATGAAAGCTATAAATTTTGAATATAGGGGAAAATTCTACCTGTTGACAATAAGAAAGATCAGGGGTTTCAAAACATAGTTAGGAGACCTAAAAGATCAAAAATTACACAAGATGTAGATTATTTATTTATCACAAGGGGGGAGAAAAGAAACCTATTTAAAGCTTGCCAAAAAATCTAAGGTTGGTGATAATTTGGTTTTCTTCAGAACGTGAAAATATAAGTACTTGATGGATCTCTTAATGTTATTAGGTGTGGCCTGTATTAGTTTGTTAAGCTGCCAGAATGCAAAATACCAGAAATAGAACATCTTCTAAAAGGGGATTTAATTAGTTACAAGTTTATGGTTCAAAGGCCATCAAAATGTCCCAAGTAAGGAACCAACAAAGAGTTATTTTCAGACAAGAAAGTCTGATGCCTTCAGGTGCATCTCTGTCAGCTGGGAAGGAACATGGTTGGCATTTGCTGATCCCCTTGCTCCTGGGTTCCATTGCTTTCAGCCTCTGTTCCTGTGGGGGTTTCTCACTTTGCTTCTCCAGGTCTGGGTTTCATCTCTTGACTTCCTTTGGCTCTCTCCAGGTTTTGGCTTGCTTAACATCTCATAGGAAGGCATGTGGCAACATCTGCCGGGCTCCAGGCATCTCATAACATCCGTTTCTGTGTCAGCCCTGAAGCAACTGTTCTCCGAGCATCTGCATCAACTCTCTTTGTAGGTTCTGGCTCTCTCTCCAAATGTTTCCTCTTTTAAAGGATTCCAGTAAACTAATTAAGACCCACCTTGAATGGACAGAGTCACATCTCCATCTAATCAAAAGGTCACACCTGCAATTGGGCGTGCCACGCTGCTGTGGAGAAATCTAATAAAAAATTTCTGTCCTGAAATATTAAATCAAGATTTAAAGAAATGGCTGCCCCCACAAAATCTGATTAGGATTAAAACTTGGCTTTTCTAGGGTACATAATACTTTCAAATCACAAACCATCCATATTGCAAATTTGTTGGAAAATAAGCAGGAAGACTTGAATCTCTCCACACAATGCCAGAGTTATGTTTGCTTTTGAAATAACCTGAAAGGTAGAAAAGAATTAATTATGGTATGTCTCCTTTCTGTGACCTAAGAGCTGATATGGGTCGATTTTCTCAGAAAGCAAGGAAGATGGGATATTCTTCAAAAGAGCTACAGGAAGAACACAACTCTAAGTTAACTAGAAGGCCTTTGACAGAAGTGCCTACTGAACTATAATGAACTAAAAAAAAGAATTTCAGAATGCCAAGGGTAAATGCCATACTAAGACAAAGCTTCATTTAAAGAGTATGAAGAGTGAACTCTCAGGAATCTGGAAGCAGATGCAGCAAGGCTGTTTCTTGTTGATAACAACAGAATACATCCAGAATTACCTCTGTCCACTCCTGAGAGAAACTCCGCACAATCTGAGGAGAAATATAAATACAAAATAGACATAGGCTTTGAAAATTGTTTTCATGGGCATTACCCTCCCCCAGGTCAGCCCTCATTTTCAGCAGTGATTTAGATAAAGATGAAGACAGAATGCTGTTCAAATTATTTAAGTAACTAGCAAATATATCAAATAACAGGATGCAAAGAAAAGAAATAGCCATGAAACTGATGAAACTAGTGAGATGAAATTCAGGAATCATAAATATACTAGGTTAAAGCTAGGTTTAGAAAAAGTTACACAAGATGAGGGAAGATAGTTAAGAGCAGTATAGAGGAAAAACTCAAGGTTTGAATTGGCTACAAGCTCACTGTCAGTATATGTATAAGATAGTGATTAAACTCTTTAGGATCATGGATTCCTTCGAGAACATGATAAAATTTGAGGACTGTTTCAGTTTACTAATGCTGCCAGAATGCAATATGCTAGAAATGGATAGACTTTACAAAGGGGATTTTTTAGGTTACAAATTTACAGTTCTGAGTCCATGAAAATGCCCAAATTAAGACATCAACAAGAGGATACCTTCACTCAAGCATGCAGGATTTCTCTGTCACATGGGAAGGCACATGGTGACATCTGCTGGCCCTTCTCACCTGAGTTGGTGTGGTAGTTAGGTTCAGGTATCAACGTGGCCAGGTGATGATGCCCCATTGTTCTGTTCCTGTGGACTTAAGTCATCAGTATGTGAATTTCATCTATGGCTGATTGCATTTGTGGTTGGCCGGCGGGGGATGGTGGGGTGCCTTCCACAGTGAGTGAGGTTTACTTTCATTAGCTGGAGGCTTAAAAGAGAGAGGTCAGAAGAGAGCTCAGCAGCTCAGCATACCTCATCTCAGTATTTGCAGCTCAGCCCAGACATAAGAGATACAGAAAGAAATCTCTCCTGGGAAGGCTGATGGAACCCAGAAGCTAGGAGAGAAGGCCAGCATACGTCACCATGTGCCTTCAATGTAACAGAGAGCCTCAGATGAAAGCTAGCTGCCTTTCCTCTGAAGAACTATAAATATTTTAACTAAATAAATCCCCTTATTAAAAGCTGATCCATCTCTGGTGTGTTGCATTCTGGCAACTTTAGCAAACTAAAACAGTTGGTTTCCAAAATGGCTCTCTCAGGTCATGTGGATCCTTCTGGCTTCTTCTGGGACATTTTCGTTCTCTCTATATCCTTCATTTGGTTCCATCCCTCTGCTTCCTGTGTCAGCTCTGAGCTCTTTCTCTGTTTTCTGCCTTTTTTTTTCTTCAGAAGGACTCCAGTAAAAGGACTAAGATCCATCTTAAATTTGGTGGGCACATCTCCATGGAAACTACCTAATCAAAATTCCCACCCACTATAGGTCTGGCCCCACAAGATTGATTAGAGGAACATGGCTTTTCTGGGTTACATAATAGTTTCAAACCAGCACATTCCAACCCCTGGGTCTCAAAAAGACATGTTCTTTCCATATATAAAATACATTTATTCCGTCACAATATCACAAAAGCTTTAAACCATTTCAGTAACAATGCAAATACAGTACAAAGTCAAAATGAATACAAAATCAGTATCAGCTACAGGCATGGTCTCTCCTAAGGCAAAATTTTTGTCTGACTGTGGACCTGTGAAATCCAGAACAAGTTATCTGTTGCCAATATACAAAGGAGGGACAGTTATAGGATAAATGCTTCCATTCCCATAGGGAGAAATTGGAAAGAAAACAGGGGTCACCAGAACCAAACATTTCCAAAAGTCTGCAAAGGCAAGCTCCATTAGATTTCAAAGTCTGAGAGTCATTTATAGAATGGTATTTCATCCTCAGGGCTTGAGAGAGTGGCATTCCCACCCTTTCCAAGAGCTTATGCATTAGCCCTGCTCTCTCTAAACACTGATGTGAGGTTTGCAACATTGGGGAGCATTGGGGAGACCACCTTGTCCTTGGCCCCATCCTCCTCAAGCACCTAGGTGGAACCCAGACTCTCTGCCATCTCTGGGGCACCTGCTCAATCCCTTCAGAACAATGGAGTCAGGTCTTCCCAATCCCTGTGGAATGTGCTCCACCCTCTCTGAGGTCTGAGGTGGCAGCATTGCTCCTGAACAATGGGGCAGCCAAGTTCCCCTCAATTCCCAGGCATCTGAGAGCCCTACAGTGGTAACACTTTTCCTGAACAATGGGGGGGAAGCCCACCTTCTGTGAACTCCAGGGCAAACTCAACCTCCCCACATACATCGGTGGGTCTGCTCTCCTGGCCCAAGATTTCCTGGCTCTAGACCTTGGCCTCCCATGGTTCTACATTTTAAGTCATGTTTCCTTCAACCTATCACTTTTCTGTCCCTTTTAGTCCAGACTGGCAGCAGTTCTGTTCATACATATCTCACACACACAAAAAAATGTGTTGGCTTGGCATGCCACATACAGGGGTCAAAACCATCAGACAATATGACTTTCCACAAATCCTTTCTGGATAACTCCATTTCCAATCCTGGCTTGTGCTGAAATGACTGACTGGTTCCATGTTTGGTTAAATCCTCACATGGGACAATATTCTCAGGGGTCTCATTTTTCAAAAGCTCAGAATTTTCCATACTGTCAGTTTCTGGTTTCTTTGTACCCAAGAGTTCAGGTCTCAGCTTGTCCCTTTCTTGCATTTTACTGTAAGCTGCAAGGAGAAACTAGGCTAGTTTGGGAAGCTCTTCAGCTAAGTATCCCAGCTTGTTCCTTTCAAATTCTACCTTCCTCTCAACACTAGAACTCAATTTTGCCAAATTCTCTGCTACTTTAAAACAAGAATCACCTTTCTTCCAGTTGGCGATGACACATTCATCATTTCTGTCTAAGGCATCATTGGAAGAACCTTTAACATACATATTTCTACCAGTAGTCTCTTGAAAGCAATCTAGGCCTTTTCTATCAAATTTCTACAAAGTCTTTCAGAACCTTCCCCTTATCCATTTATAAAGCCATTCCAGCTTTTTTTTGGTATTTGCAAATTGCAGCCCTCCATTCCTGGTACCAAAATCTATTTGGGTTTGCTAATGCTGCTCAAATGCAATATAGCAGAAATGGATTGGCTTTTACAAAGAAGATTTATTAAGTTACAAATTTACAGTTCTAAAGCCATAAAAATGTGCAAATTAAGGCATCAACAAGAGGATACCTTCATTCAAGAAAGGCCAATAGTGTCCAAGGTTTCTCTATTACATGGGAAGGTACATGGTGATGTCTGCGGGCCCTTCTCATCTAAGTTGGTTTCTGAAATTCTTGTGGGTCCTTCTGGCTTCTGCTGGGGCATTTTCTTTCTCTCTTCATCCTTCACTTGGTTCCATCTCTCTGCTTCCTGTGTCAGCTCTGAGCTCTCTCTCTGTTTTCTGCTTTTTTTTCTTTTCAGAAGGACTCCAGTAAAAGGATTAAGACCAACCTTAAATTGAATGGGGCACATCTCCATGGAAACAACCTAATCAAAATTCCCACCCACACATAGGTCTGCCCCCACAGATTGGATTAGAAGAACATGTTTTCTTCTGGGGTGCATGACAATTTCAAACCAACACAAGGACCTTCACTTTAAAAAAACGAACTTTTATACCTCATTTGCGCTTAGTTTCAGGCCCTCTGATGCCTCCATCCATGCATATTTTGGCAGTTTAGAACATGTCAATCCAGAAACTAATGCAAGAATGTTTCAAATAGGCTACTTGTTTTGGGTTTTGGGGCAAGACTGGAAACCTAAAGAAAACTAAGAGACAGAGGTAAGAATCCAAGCAAAGATGTGGAGCTCTGAACTAGGTCTACAGAGCTATGGTGAGAGTGGAAAGAGGTTTGATCCTCTCGAAGGTCCTTTCTAAAGCTTGGGTTTTATTGGTTTGGTCTTGAAACCATCATAAATTCCAGGGGTTTAAAGAACATTGAAGACCATATCATCCAACTCTTCCATTGTAGAAACTAAACCCAAGGAAGGGAAAGGGGTTTTCTCACTTTCCCACACAGTAGCTGCTAAAAAAGTTTAGACCAGGACAAAAGACCCTGAAACCCACTTCTTTTCAACCTTGATCCAGGGATTAGCCTTTGCTCTACCATACAATTCAAATTTTCTTTTCTTTTTTTTTTAGCAAATATATTTTCTTAGTTAAGACTACCAGGATAGGATTTAAGGCTGTAAGTTTTGGTAATAGATGGTGGTGATGGTAGCACAACATTGTGAACATAAGTAACAGCACTAAATTATATATTTGAATGTGATTGAAAGGGGAAAGTTTAGTTTGTATATATGTTACTAGAATAAAAACCTTTCAAAAACAACATAGGGCTGTGTAACAGTAAACCCTATTGTGAATGTTAGACTATAGCTAATAGTACAGTCACAAAAACAATGTTTTATGAATTGTTACAAATGTACCACTCTAATGCAAGGAGTTAATAATAGGAGGAATATATGGAAACTTTGTACTTTCTGCATGATTTTTCTGTAAACCTACAACTTTTCTAATTAAAAAAAAATAAGGGAATCAGCATAGAATCTATTGCTGCCATGTATCTCAGATATCTTCTGGAAAGGAAGGGTCTCCTATTTAAACCCTTCAGGGTGGCAAAATGCACAGGCTGACTTAGATGAGTTCTACATTTACTAACAGAGTGATATTGATAAGGTCACATCTTCTAAAGCTCAGTTTTTTCATTGGTAAAATGAATAAACAAATCTTACCTTAAGAATTTTCTAAAGTACCTGCACAATGCTCTGTGCTCAACAACTGTTAAGTAGGTCCTTTCTCTGCCTGTTCTCTTTCTTTTCCCTTCTCTGTCAAGACTTTTAAGAAGTTGTCAGTCATGTTCTCTAGCCTACCAAAGACAGTAAAGCAGAGTGGTTAGAATTTGGCCTCTGGTCTCAGGTAGACTAAATTATGACTCTTGGCCCTTGTGAACTTGAACACATTCTTAAACCTCTCTGAGATGACATATATACATACACACATACATATAAATCTGAAGATGACCATTCCTACCTCATAAGGTTGTTGTGAGGATTAAATGAGAAAAATATAATGAAAAATGTTTAGTGCAGTACCTGACATATAGTAAATACTTGTGCTATTACCATGATTTTGTTGATTTTACATGCAAAGAACCAAAAGAACCCTTCCTCATATCCTCAGTTAATGGTCTCCTCTTTAACGCATAATATCATTTTTTCAAAAACATAGTTGCGTGCATGGAAAAAACCAAAAAGCTTCCTCTCAAAAGAAATTAAGGTAAATGGGATCAGTGGATCCAAAGGACTTCCAGAAATGGAGTAGTGGCATCCTTAATATCATCAATTAATATCATCAATGTGAAATATCAGACACTCACCTATTGATTTGTTCCTCGCCTTTGATTAGAAGTCAATAGACCCTCATCCCCTTTGATTAGAAGTCAATAGTTCTGACAGGCCAAAAGGCCCTTCAAAGTACTTTCCATGGATCAAGTGGTTTAATTTGCCTTTGTCAGGTTCAGGATTACAATTGACCTTTGCATCATACTCAATGCCAAGAACAATATAGGTACTCAAAAAACATTCATTGATGAATCCATCAATGAAAACTTTACTGAGTGCCTTGATACAACATGATAAATTCCAGGGGCCAATTGTCATTGTATTTGAGAATTTAAGACTAAAGTGGATGACAGGTAAAGAATAAGAGATTGAGCTCTGGGTTAAGACTGTTTGAATCCCGGCTCCATCATCTTTGTGGTTTTAGGCATGTCACTTAACCCCCCCCAAACTTCAATTTTCTCATCTGTTAAATGCAGAGCATAATAACTGCACCAAACTAGTAAGGTCATCATCAGACTAAGTGAAGAAGATGTACAGGGTGGCTGCCGTGGCTCAGCAGGCAGAGCTCTGACCTGCTGTGCTAGAGGTCTGGAGTTTGATCCCTGGTGCCTCCTGCCCATATGCAAATTAAAAAAAAAAAAAAAGATGTACAATATATGAAATTGTTTTAGTCTTGAAAAATGTATTCATGACAAATATAGGAAAATAATTTTCAAAAATAAAAAACATTGTCATAATTATATAGCACTTCTGTAATAGTAAATCTGATGTACTAAATAGTCTTTATAGCAATTGAAAATCAAAGTAACTGTTTCCTTATATTAGCCTACTGGTTGTTATGTAACATAATATTACATATGATTTTATATTAGCCCACTGGTTATTGAATATATCATATATGTATATATTCTCCCTATTTTAGAAGTATTTAAATTTCTATTTGGCCTGGCCTAATGTCAATTTGTTCACAACACTGAGGACTCAATTACATGAGTGTTCAACTAAAGAGATTAAAAAAGAAAGCAAAAAGACCATAACCTTTTCTGTATTTTTCATTTTTCCTTACAAATTGCCCAGTGAATTCAAATCAGTGTCCTTCTAAAACATTTTTCTGTTCCCACACATTACTAGAGAAAAACCTTTGGAATTCCTTGTATCTCAGTGAAAGATTAAATTATTCCACACTTTTTTAGAATGGGGGGACCTATGAAATAATGGCTCCAAGAGATTACATGAGGATAAATTAATTTGTTTGTATCAGATGCTTGAGACCGTACCTGGCATAGAATAAGTGCTTAACAAATGTTAATTTGTAGTAAAAGTAATAGTATTGTTTTTGTTGCTGCTGCTGCTGATTTGAATATGGGTGGATGTACCATAGGAGTAAAGAGTTCAGGCTCAATCATTAAAATGCTAAGATTCTCAAGAAAAATGAAAGCATATGTCCATATAGAGACTTGTTCATGAATGTTCATAGCTGCATTTTCACAACAGTCAAAAAGTAGAAACAAATCAAATGTGGTACAGCCAAACAAGAAGGATTCAGTAATAAGAAGGAACAGAGCACTGATATACAGTATATACTTTTCAAAGAAGGAAAACACTAAAGTCTACAGATTGTATGATTCAATGTATATGAAATAGCCAGAAAAGACAAATCTATGCATGCAGAAAGTATACTAGTGATTGCCTGGGGCTGGGAGGAGAAAGGAGGCATGAGGGATCTTCTGGGGTATGGTGGAAATGTTCTAAAGATGGATTTGGTGAGGGTTGGACAACTTTACTAAAAATCAATGAATTGTACACTTAAAATGAGTGGATTTGAGGCATGTAAATGATACCTTGATAAAGATATTTTTATAAAAATGCAAGGCTTAAATATCAGCCCTATTACTTGCCAGCTCTATGACCTTGGGGCAAGTTTCTTAACATCTCTAAGCTTCCACTTCCTTAACTATAAAGTGGTGATTATTTGCTCATTGCAATCAAACCAGAACCAGTTTTCAACACATAGAAAGAATTCAATAAATGTTAGGTATTTTCATTATCGTGGGTTAAGTTTGAGCTAAGCATTATCTCATTTAATCCTCATGAGACCCTGGGATGAAGATTATAGTATTTGCCCTGTTTTACAGATAAATAAAGATGCTCAGAGAGGTTAAACATTTTTCTTAGCTCACACAGATAGTAAGTGGGGGATTCAAGATTTGAACCAGGAAACTCTGGTTCCAAACCCTGTGTGCTTTGTATATCTCTATAGGCTGTCAGGGGACAACTCTGAAGGCTTAAGATATGTTCTTGCTGGCCTCGACCTGCTAGGAAGCATGGGCCCACTACCTGGTTAGCTGTGGGCTGATTAGAGAGTAGATGTACAGAATCAGTTCCTGCAATTTTCATTTCAATCTTTCTCTGTAATTTAATTTCAGATTTTAATTCACAGAGATCAAGCCCTTACTCTTAAATGTGCTGCAGAGCTGGCCTCTGCTGCAGGAAGAAGTGCTTGTTAGAGCTATTCTCCTGTAATGGCAGAGAGGTGGAAAGCCTCCAAAAAATTAGAATCCATAAGAAATAGGCCTGGTTGATTCAAGTGACATAAATTGCACAATCCAGACAAGCACTATCAATTGAAATCTTGTCTGTAAGAAGCAGAGCTTGCCCCACAGGTACCACTTAGAAACTATTTACCTTGTATCTCAGGCCAGAAATAATTGAAAATTAAATTTGAGAATGTTATGGGAAATCTAAAGAGGATTCAGCGAAGAAGGGGAAAAAAGATTAAAATATTAAACTATTGGTTCTCAATTCTGTTTTCTTCTGAATGTTCCCCAGACATTCTCCTCAGGTCTTCTGTGGCCACTCTGACCTTCTGGTCCCTAATTTCTCAAAAAGGGAGGACAGAGAGAGTGAGTGAGAAAGAGATGAAAAAAGAAGAAGCGGGAGAGAAGGAAGACATGGTGATACTCTCAGAGGTGAGTATCAAAGGATTTGAGGTGTTTGTGAAACCAAAGAATAGATAAGGGCTGGAAGAGCAATAACTATATAAAGTTCTCAGGTTTTACCAGAGGAGAATTGTGGTGTACTGAAAAGGCTGAGAGTATCACCATGTCGGTTGAAAATGGAAATAATTACAAACAAAAAAGGTCAAGAAAAATGTGTCAGCAAAATTACCCAAGCCAATAATAGGTAAACCTTCACGAAGTCTCACTGGACCTCTGCAGGCACACGTGCATATTTCACCCTCTGCTTCTAGGGTGCTTGCAGTAGTGACAGGGAAGATAAAGACAGACCTCTTATCACGATGAAGTGCGTTATCTACTTAGATGCTGGACTCGGGGCCTTTGGAACTGAGATTATAGTCTCTTCATATGTGCACATAGTTGGTGCTTAATAAACATTTGCTGGAAGGAAGGACAGGAGGAAGGGAGGGAAAGGAAGAAAGAAAGACAGACAGGGAGATATCCAGGAAACAAATCCTCCTTGTCTTAACCAGCATGAGCCAGATGGCAATTTCGATTGCACATTAGCTATTACATCCTTTTAAATCTAGTATATGTCTGCCATGACAATTAAGAAAGAGAAACAAAGGGCAAAGTGATTCATATTATATCTTTTAATTAGAAAGTTTGAAAACTAGCAGCAGCAAATATTGTGAATAACTAAAATTCAAGGGAAGATATTATGAAATTAATAAACCATTAACTCTAAAATAATTGTTCTGAGTGAGCTTTTAGAAATCATTTTATGCTGTTTATGTCCCCAACTGTCCTGTGCTAAAATATCCTCAACTCTTAACATTGTTCCTGAAATCTTAACTGAAATATTCCAATAAATTCCGGGCAATTTTCCAACTTCCTAAGAAATAGATAATGTAGTGATAACAATATCTTATATTTCAGTCTTTTTTTTTCTTTTTCATAAGAGTTTCTTACCTTTGTTCACCTTTGAACATCATAATAAGGCTCTGAGGATGGTAGAGCAACTACTATTATCTCCAGCCTATAAGATGTGCAAACTGAGGAAGGGAAAATAGCAGCACACAGTAGGTTGATGACTGAGTGAAAATGTAACCTATGACTCTAAGTTTCAGTCAGCTTTTATCCTGCAGCAATGCTTGGACTGGAGTCATTCTACAGTATTCTTTGGGTATGTCTTCTGAAACAGAGAAAGAGGCAAAATATTTCCCAATTTTTTACCTATCAATCATGCTCTCATATACACTAGGGCTTCATTTTATAAAATGGATTTTTATTCTTCTCATGCAGCCAGGGTTTTCAAATTTCCATTAGCTGTAGAACCTTATTTCATGCTGAAGATCTCTATTTAAAACAGATAAAAGTGGAGCTGCACTGGTAGGAGCAGGGCTGAGAGACCTGGGAGAAGTTTGGTGATAAGGCGTCATGGCTTCAGTCTCAATGCCAAATATGTGAAGAACACTGGGGCTCCACTCAACACAGATTGGAGACGATTGCCATAGAGAACATCTGCCTTTTGGTGGAGTGAGAAGAGCAAGGCCTTCACAGTCCAACAGATTCTGATTTCAAGTGCACCAACTTTTCTGAGCCTCCATCTCTTCATCTGTAAAAAAGCCACGGTGACACCTGTCAGTCCCTTGTGAGGACTAACCTAGACACCCTAAGTGAATGATGGGTCTGCAGGTGCCGGGGCAATTTCCTTCTGGAAGGCCCTTGGCAAACATGCATGCTTTTCTGACAAAACACAAGTGCTCTTGTTTCCTCAGAGGACACAAATTCCATTTGTTGTCTAAAGTCCAGCACGTTATCTCAGCTTGTTTACTGTGGTCAAATTTCCTTGGTTTTCAGTGCAAAGTCCTTTAGCACTTGAGAGCCTTCACTGCTCTCTGAAACACTTAGCATTTTCTATTCAGTTCGCATACCACCAAGACTTTAAAAGCAGCTTGAAAATAAACTTGATTCCAAAAATGATTTATAATGTCCTAAGCAACTGCTCATTTACCCAAGAGAGTTCCATCGGTATTGACAGATGCCACCTCTGAGAAAAAATAGTATTAAGACTAGGGCACTGAGGGAAAATCATGCCTCAACCTCTTAAGCCAATTATTCAAGGTGATTTTGAGCCTTAAAACCTTAGATATGCTTAATTCACTGCTTTTGCCTGTAAGCACAGAAAGAAGTGAGGGATGGGGGTGGGGGGTGGTGAGGAAATACTAAGTGATTTAGGACTACTTCTAAAAACAAAGGCAAGGCATAGCATAGAGGAGAAAAATAGAGAGGAGGCGGTATTTGAATGTTGGCCTATGTGGGCTTTTAGATTGAGCATCATCAGCCCTCACTCACCTTGGTCTCTCCTTGCAGAGCCAGCTACTTCCAACCTGCCTTTGTAAAGAACAGAAATAATTGCTCTTACCTGCTTCTGACCTAATAATTACAGCAGTGCCTAAATTTATTCTCAGCATGTTTATTGTGGTTGAATTTCCTTAGTTTTCAGCGCAAAGGCCTTTCTAAGGATGCATTATTTGCTGTAACATCAAACTAGTGACAAGGCTATATAAGGTTCTGCCAAAAGCCAAGAGGTCGGTGTGAATCCAGCCCAAGGGGCTTGTAATCTTTGTCTGACATGCAGATATTAGAAAATCTTGGCAAGACTACAAGGTTTACATGGGAGGGAAGAAAGGCAATGCATGAGGCCAATAAATTTGAGAATACTAATACATTTCTCCATAGGCTTCTCAAAAGGAGAAAAATAAGAGAGTTTTTTTCCTAAAGTCCAAATTATCAGGCGAAAGGTGACCAATTAACTCTGCTTAGCTTTAATCTGTATGTACTGAAGAGTAATTGTGTGTGTGTGTGCATGTGTGTGTACATGCATGTACATGGGTATGTGCATTGCACCATGTGCTATAGAAGAGTATGGGTAGATAGAAGTAAAGAAGCTTAGGAGCAGGCAATGGCGGCACAGAGGCAGAGTTCTCGCCTGCCAAGCTGGAGACCTGGGTTCGTTTACTGGTGCCTGCCCATGCAAAAAAAAAAAAAAAGAACCAGCTTAGGGGAATGGATAAGAAGTTTAGTCTATATAAAAATTTAAGTGTGATGAATTGAACATTCCCATATTAAGGAAATAATTCCTGTTATAGGAAACTAAAAAATTACTACTGTGACTTAATCCAATCTATGGTTTGGAGTACAGTTACAGGATATTCTCAAATTACTTGCTTATACCTTATGACCTGGCAGAATAATTACAGGCTGTTAGATTCTTTAATCTTTTTAATACTTTTGCTGTTATGAATTAAGAGATTCCATGCCTGACCTCTTTCAGCTGCATTCTTTTTCTATGCTGTGCGGGTAGGGGTCACATTTCACTTTTCATGTGAGCATTCCATTATTGCAGCACCATTTGTTGAATTTTTTTGGGGGGGGTGAGGGGAAGTGCACAGGCTGGGAATCAAACCTGGGTCTCCCACATGGCAGGTGAGAATTCTACCACTGAGCAACCCATGAGCCCCCTTTATAGCTCCATTTTATCCCAATATTATATTGTATATATAAAATACAATAAGCTTTGACTTTTATAGCTTTAACTTCTCTTCTAAATTTTAGTTTCAAATCAACGTTTAAATACAACTGGATGCCAGGCACTGTGCTAATGCTTTTAAAGTCTCTGACTCATTTGGTCAACACCAGTGTTCTGATTCCAATCTAGTATGCTTCCCATCGCATCACAACCTGCTATCAACATCTTGTAATCAAATCTCTGAGAAATTTTAGAAATGGGCTGGAAGTAGAGGAGCAGTGGTGGCCTCACTGGTAATACAGAATGGTGTCATGGATGATGAAATCAGCAAATGTAGGTCTGTTTCTAGTACATTACTGGCTTGCTGTTAGAGGCATGTTCCTGTATTCTTTTGGGACAACCATTTCTCTAAATGTGACACTGAAGCAAAAATAAAGGATCCTTATATGCAAAAATATTGTGAAGGATTTTAAGAACTTAGCACCTGTTTGAGAATTTCTCTATGTTGAAGGTGTGACACTTAGCTAAACAAACCATGAAATGAATGGTGTATGCTTGGAAAGGAGAGAAGCTTTAGACTAGACAGCTATTTTAACAGAGCTACAACTGCTTCAAGTTTGTTTCAGGCGAGAAGAGCGGTCAGGTGGGTTAGCAAGGGAATCGTCTTTGGAATTATCATTATCCCTGAAACACATAATGCAACATCCTCAAATTTTCATACTTGGATGGATGGAAAATTTTTATACTTTAGAAACATATTTGAAATGGCCAAATGTCCTTCAGAGCCAAGGGTGATAAAGTGAGCGATCAAACTAGGTAATATGTATCAATATATAGGACATGACAATAAGGTAAAGTAACTTATTAACTTGAGTCACTTGTAAATTGGTTTGAAGACAGTTGCAAAACAGAATCCCAAAATATTGGGTGTAATTGCTCTCATGAAAACATACACATTGCACAAGGTTCCTTCTTTCCTTTAAAAGACTTAGATGACTTATGAGACTTAATCTTGCAAAGGAGAAGCTAAGCCTACTTGTAATTTTGCCTAAGAGTCACTCCCAGAGAGCCTCTTTTGCTGTTCAGATGTGGCCCCTTTTCTTGAAGCCAACTCAGCAGGTAAATTCACTGAGTGCTACATGGAAAATGGTTCCCAGGAGTATTTCTCCTTGGCAACGTGCCACATTTTTCCCAGGGATGAGCCTGGACCGGAATCATGGGATTGAGAAAGCCCTCTTGACCAAAATTGGGAAGAGAAATGAAACATAGTAAACTTTCAGTAGCTGAGAGATTTCAAATAGACTCTAAAGGTCATTCTTAGGCATTATACAGATATCCCTTTTTAGTTTTTAGCTTATTAGAATAGCTAGAAGGAAATATCTGAAACTGTTGAACTGCATTCCAGTAGCCTTCATTCTTGAAGAAGATTGTATAACTATATAGCACTTATAGTGTGACTGTGTGATTATGAAAACCTTGTAGCGAACTAAAAAAGCAAACAAACAAACAAAACAAAACAAAAAAAAACCTTGTGGCAGATTCTTCCTTTATCCAATATATGGACAGATGAGGAAAAAAATAAGGAAAATAAATAAATAAATAATAGGTGCGGATAAGGGGTATGAGCTGCTTTAGGTGGTTTTCATTTTCATTCTTATATATATTTTTCTTTTGGAGTAATGAAAATGTTCAAAAATAGATTGTGGTAAGGAATGCACAACTATTTGATGATATTGCAAACTATTGATTGTATACTTTATATGAGTATATGGTATGTGAATATATCTCAGTAAAATTGCATTTAAAAAGCAAAGAAAAAAGGCTCAGATGTTTCAACGTGAGAGTAATTTTCAAAAACACATTTTACTGTTAACTAGAGAAGGGAATTGATTTGAAAATGAGTCCTTGGCCTGGGCCACGTGTGTGTGTGTGTGCACGTGTGTGTGTGTGTGTGTGTACACGTGTGCACACAGACAGGAATTGTCCTTGTTCAGGCATCATTCTGTAAAAGCTGTTACTTAGCTTACTTGCATCTGAATCTTCCCTGGAGCAGGTTTATATCTTCACATTCTGAGAAGGATGCTGTTTTTGCTAAAATAAAAAACAAACCAAATAAAAAAAAAACAACTAAAGGGATTATGTGACAAGCCCTGTTTTTTTATTGGAACTACAGTTTCCAAAGCATTGATGAATTAACTACATATACAATAAACTATGCACTGAATACAATGCTTCTGATTAATGCTTATTACATAACCAGAAACAGGATGAAGAGGTGAAGCACCTTCCAGTATGTGTACTTTTTACAAAGGTTTTTCTCCCCTTGGAAAAAAAAGTCAAAAATCATAATAATAATGATCACCATTCAGCTAGTATGATTTGACACAAAATACATGGTGAAAAGTGAACTAATACTGTAATCTAGTTGGTAAATTTGTTTCTCAATTTTGAAACCACTCTCTGTTTGTACTAGAGTTGAAATATTAAGTAAATATATTGTAGATAATGAGAACCAGATTTCTCACTCTCAAGAAAGAAAGAGGGAAAGCTGGAATTAACCTTGTGGTATTAGATCAGAATCATGGGTATCAATATAAACTTAAGTTTTTAAAATATATATACAAAAATATAGACATAGAAGTACACCCAGATCTGTGTGTATGCATAGGTTAGTATTCATACTTAAATTCCCTTGCTCTGTCTTCTGGGAGAGCCTCGAAGCAATGCCATTCTAGTGGCAATGAGCACACTTATTGACTAGATTTGGGATTTCCAAAAGCCATTCTCCAATAAAAGAAACCAAAATTTTGTTGTTTTTCATGTGTGTGTGTGTTCGTTTGTTTGTTTTTGAGACGTGATTAATTACAAGGCTGGGGCAGGGAAAATACAAGATGAGTCTGGAGAATTATACGATTCTGGAAAGTAAAGGAGTACCCAGAAAAGGATTGTAAAATGTAGAAAAGATACTGGAGCCAACCTGAAAGAGCTCACAATGGTCAAAAGAGAAACAATTTGAGCAACAAAATAAATAATGATGGTAATGGATTATAACCCATAGAATAAAGTAAATAAATATCCATGAACCTATATAGACATAAATAAATAAAATATGTGAATGGAGAAGAGACAGCTCTTCCTTCAAGTGAATTACAATTAATAAACTTAGAAAGAATGAAGGAAATAGAAAATCATCTTAAAACACCATAGCTTGCTGCAGGAAAGGTCCACTGATGCTAAATTTAGTAGGCAAAAGTTCGAAGAGAAACAATACATTTGCAAAGTCTCAAAGTATCTTCCTACCAAGATATCTATTGATTACAAAAGGAAAAATATTAATATTGGAGATACCTGGCAGGAACCACCTTAACCAAGTAATCAAGATTTACATCACCAGTAATAAGATATATTGACATCATGTACACCCTGATAGCATGGTCTGAGATGGGCACATTACCTTTGTGTTAGTCTTCCCTATAATTGATAGCCTCAATCTAATCATAAAAAACATCAGACAAAAGCAAATTTAGGAACATTCCACAAAATAGCAACAGACTGCATACTTCAAAAGTAGCAAGATCATGAAAGACAAGGAAAAACTGAAGAAATATTATAGATAGGAGGTCAACTAAATGCAATGTGTGATCTTGGGTAAGGTTATGAAACTGGAAAAGGATATCAGTGGAAAAACTAGTGAAATTCAAATAAAATCCGTACTTTAGTTAACAGTATTATACCAATATGGATTTTTTAGTTTTAATCACTTTGCTATGATTATATAAGATGCTAACATTAGGAGAAGCTAGGTGAAAAGTACATGAGAACCAACTATAATATATTTTTTAATTTATTTATTAATTAAAAAATAAAGAAAATAAAACAACATACATGATCAGTAATTCACAATATCATCACTTAGTTGCATATTCATCATTTCTTAGAACATTTGCATTAATTCAGAAAAAGAAATAAAAAGACAATAGAAAAAGAAATAAAATGAACACAGGAAAGAAAAAAAAAAAAAGATTATACCTACCATACCTCTTACCCCTTGCTTTCATTGATCACTAGCATTTAAACTAAATTTATTTTAGCATTTGTTCCCCCTATTATTTATTTTTATTCCATATGTTCTACTCCTTTGTTGACAAGGTAGATAAAAGGAGCATCAGACACAAGGTTTTCACAATCACATAGTCACATTGTGACAGCTGTATCATTATTCAATCATCCTCAAGAAACATGGCTACCGGAACACAGCTCTACAGTTTCAGGCAGTTCCCTCCAGCCTCTCCATTACATCTTGAATAACAAGGTGATATCTACTTGATGCGTAAGAATAACCTCCAGGATAATCTCTTGACTCTGTTTGGAATTTCTGAGCCATTGACACTTTGTCTCATTTACCTCTTCCCCCTTTTGGTTGAAAAGGTTTTCTCAATCCCTTGATGCTAAATCTCAGCTCATTCTAGGGTTTTTCTCAATCCCTTGAGGCTGAGTCTCCGTTCATTCCAAGATCTCTGTCCCACATTGCCAGGAAGGTCCACACCCCTGGGAGTCATGTCCTACATAGAGAGGGGTAGGGTGGTGAGACTGCTTGTTGTGTTGGCTGGAGAGAGAGGCCACATCTGAGCAACAAAAGAGGCTTTCTTGGGGGTGACTCTTAGGCCTAAATTTTAAGTAGACTTGACCTATCCTTTGCGGGGTTAAGTTTCATATGAACAAACCCCAAGACTGGGTGCTCTGCCTATAGCTTTGGTTGTCCACACTGCTTGTGAGAATATCAAGAATTCAACTTGGGGAAGTTGAATTTCTCCCTGTTCTCACCACTCCCCGAAGGGGGCTTTGAAGATACTTTTCCACTCACTGATCGAATCACTCTGGGATTCATCGGGGCATCACTCTGGACAAACCAGCAAAATCTCATGTCCTACCTGAGATTCCAAGTACTTATGGCATTCAATCAAACTATCTACATAAGTTATATTAGGAAATGCACTAGCCAAAATATAAATTTTGTAACAAACATTTTTTGCTTTAGTCTCACACAGGTGACATTTTAAAATATTAATTATCATCTATTTTCAGTACCCTGCAATAATGACATTCCTTTGTTCTTCCTCATGCAAAAACATTTTAAAAATTGTACCTTGTACATTTCACTATTATTATACACTCTAGGCATTCCTAGATTATACCATCTCAATCTTTAACATCTTTCTTTCTGATTTCACTTATGTCCCCAGACCTCCTCCCTCTATCATTCTCACATGCAGCTTCATTCAGTGTTTTACAACTATAATAATTTTGCAACTTTTCTGAAGTCTAAATAGAAAGTTTAAAAAAATCATGAACTGATCAGCCCTATGCAGTCAAATGAATATTATGATTTATTAAACTTTATTTCCACATTACATAATAGTGGCATAACTTCCTGGGCCTTAGGGAAAATAAACAAAATATAGATCACCTCCCTGCTTCTGAAACAATAACCGAGAGAGAGAGAGAAGGACCAGGAAAAGATGATTTCAATCTAATAGATAAGAGCACTGTAAATAGTCTGAGTCCTAGTCTTACGCTGGTGCTACTGTGTTTGGCATTCAAGTGACATTCTGAGAATCTATCCTACTCCTTTTACCCCAGATGGGAAACATTGGGACTTCTGAGACTGTTTATAAGAAATGATGATTATGATGACATTTACTGAGAGCTTACTATACACTAAGCACTGTTCCAAGCTCTTTACATGTATGGCCTCATCTCTCAAAACCCCATAAAGTGGGTGGGCAATGGTGGCTCAGTGGCAGAGTTCTCGCCTGTCATGCCAGAAACCTGGGTTCATTTCCCAATGCCTGCCCATTAAAAACAAACAAACAAACAAAAAACCTATAAAGTGTTATTATTATTCCATTCTACAGCTATGGAAATTGGGGTGCAGAGAGGGGAAATGAGACACAGAAAAGGTACTTTGCTGGGAAAACAGTGGAGAAAGTCATGGCACATCTCTCCTTTTCTGATCTCCGATTTACCAGTCCTGTACTGGTATATGTTTTACCTCCCTGATCCAAGTATATCCTATTTTAATTACTCACCTAGACTTGCGTCTTTTACACTGAAAATGGAGTGAATAGAGGGAAGAGCCGTATCTACAGGAAGACATTTCCTCTGTCTGGCTCCTGGGACCCAGAGCCCAAACCACCTGCCACCTTCACTGAAAGCATTAGCTTCACCTTCTTTGCACCAGTTTTCTATTCAGCTTATGGCAGAAAATATGTTGAGAAATAATACTTCCCCTTTGCATAGAAAAGTTTCTCTTTGCTGGAATGGTCACTCTGAGATTCCATACTCAAAAAATGAGTAATTACTTGATTTCAAGCGGCATATTTGTTTGTTTGTTTTTTGTTGTTGTTGTTTTTCCAAAAGAAAGGAAGGTGGCACATACTTCCCATGTTCTTCTATTCCTGCTCTGGTTACGATAATATTGATGCTTCATACTTAAGTAATATTTTCCATTTATAAACCTCGTTCACATACTGTACCTGAACTAACTTTCAAAACCACCCCTTGAGATTAGATCATATATCAGTCAACAATACTTATTAAGAGCCTACTATGTGCCAGGCCCTGTGCAGTGCTAGACATGAAATTGTAAACAAGACCAATATGATCCTTGCCCTCCAAGAAGTGACATGACAGTGGGGAATACGAGCCAAAAAAGTGAGCAAATACATAAAATAAGTACAATGTGTGGAGTTAGAAAGAGAAATAAATCAAAGCATTATAAAGTAAAAAATAATAATCTGGCATAACATGGGGAGACCAAAATTAGAAAGGTGCTCTGTCAAGGCCTCTCTGATCAGGTGACATTTAATGAGAAGCAAGACACCCTACAAAGTGTGGGCAGCACCTCCCATTTAGAGGAATCAGCAAGAGGAGTGCAGGGTACTCTGAAAAGAGTGTGGCATGTCCTCAAAACTTTGAGAAGGCAAATTACTCCAGAGAACTGTGAAGGAGGAGGAAACAGGCCTGAAATGAGGTCACAGAGGAAAGCAGGGCTGGCTGTGTACAGGGTTTTATTCCACTGCAACAGGAAACTTTACTATAAATTTACAGTTCTTATAGCTGACAAGAGTATGGCTCCACCCAATTCTTCTCATTCCTTCCTCCTATCTCCAATATATATTAAATGCATGCCAGGTGCCAAGCATTTTACTATTGGCTAGATAAAATACAGTTTTAATCTCAGGTAGATGAAATCTGGAGGTGGAAATGACCATGTGAACAATGCAATAAAGCATGAATGGGTGCTATGGCCAGAAGTCTCTACAGAATATGTGGGAGACTTGAAGGAGGGGGAGTCAGTTCTATGTTGGGGAGGGGAGAGTCAGAGAGTTAGTATTGAGTCCAGTCAAGAAGATGAATGTTTATAAGGCAAATGGGGATGGGGAGGATAATCAAAGTAGACTGAGCAAAGACAGAGAAAATGAAATGGCCTGGAAGATTCTGGGAATCGTGGGCTATTTCTAGGATGGGGTGG
This sequence comes from Myrmecophaga tridactyla, assembly GCA_004026745.1. Classification (NCBI taxonomy): domain Eukaryota; kingdom Metazoa; phylum Chordata; class Mammalia; order Pilosa; family Myrmecophagidae; genus Myrmecophaga; species Myrmecophaga tridactyla. Next base: position 34,265 of record PVIY010011423.1, on the reverse strand, counting down.
GGGTGTCTCAATGGTAGGGTTGAAAAAATAGAAATGGCCACAGGCCAGATCATGAAGTATGGCAAGTAAGAAGTTTGGATTTCATTCTCTAAGCAATGGAAGCCAGTGACAGTTTTCAAGCTAGGAAGCAACCTAATTGGATACACTGCAGATAGAAGATCACATCATCAGAATTGTTGGCACTGAATTGTAGGTGGGTGGAAGGCTACTGGAAACAGGGAAACCTGTCAGAAGACGCCCAAGGTCTAGTCAAGAGGAATTGGAGGCCTAAAGTGAGACTACAGCTGTAGGGTTGGAGAGTTGAGGGTAAGCTGGATAGATGGCAAGGAGGAAGAAGGTGGAAAATTGACACTAGATGTTTTGGGTGAGGCAGATATGGGATTTTGAATGAATTCTGGGCTTCTATGACTTCTAAGTTCAGCATTTTTGAAATGGAAAGTTTTTCTACTTTACATGAAAGAAAGTCTTCTATTTGTTGCAAACTGTTTAACATGTCTTCTCTGTAAGCTAAGAAAATCTCACCTCAGATTATTCACATTTTAAATTATTTGTGAAGAGAAAAGAGCATGCTTTTCTATGACAAACTATTTAGAAGAATATACAACTTTTTTTTTTAATGAACAGCATAATGTCCTCTGAACTGAAGAGAAAATTTCGACATCGCTGCCAGCAGGACTGATAATTGAGTAAAAGAAGACACATTTTAACAAAATGAATTTTCTTGCATTTAAGTTTTCATCAAAGGGAAAATATCAATACTCTATTTAAGAAGATAGTTATGTCTCTGGAGTCTTTGGAAAATGCAAATAATAATTATCTTTATGTTCAGCCCTGTCTTGTCATGCCCTGATACCATAGTAAACACTGCATGCGGAGGTTCAATTTTATTCTCAGAATCTTAAGAAATAACTTCAGATTTGAGTCTGAAATTTGACTTGTAAGCTATATTAACATATCATAAGTGGTACTTGAAAAATAAAACATTTAAAAATTATATTTAAAGATCTTTCAAAGTAATTTGGCTCTAGAAGACAAATGCCAGTGACAATGATTCACTAATTGTTCCGGGGGTAATATAATACAGCTTCCATGCGCATCACTGTTCTCATCTTAATTTTCTCCTGCATGTCCCCTCTCTCTTGCTCATTTCATTTTGTGGTTTTTGATTATTTTTTGAAAGGTATAGAAAACCTTTAATCATTTTTGGGGTAAAAATGATCTGAGATTCCACTTAGCCTAATGCTTTACATTGTATCTTTTATGTGCAGAGAGCTATTGAAGAAAAGTAGTTAGGACCTTGAATTTTCTTGGTGAAAGCCTCACCATTGATGATCATATGGGAAAAGAGTGCCAGATACTTTAGAGATTCAAGGTATATGTTATTGTTTCCATGGTAAACATAAACAAACAATGTTGGGGAGATTAAATAGCTCACCCAACATCACATGCCCAGTGAGTGATGGGACTGGGATTCAAACCCAGATTTGCCACTCCAAATCTGAGGAAACACATAGCCACCTAATTGCAGTGAACTGCCCAACACTAACTATTGTTCTGGAAATTTTAAAATGTCCTCAAGATCTTTATTTTTTTTCTCAAGTGCAAATGCGGAAAATAATTTTGATTTATATGCATGTATCCTTAATTGTCCTGCTTATTTATTTCAGAATGCAAAGGCACATTTGCTTATTAAACCTTCGGGTGTTTTAACAAATTGGCAAAGGAAATAGAAATAATGGACATAACGTGCTTCTTGCAATAGCCAGCAGTTAATGGAAAGGACTCTCAGAGCCATAGTTAATTCAGCTGTAAACTCACATTCCTCCCATCTAACTCCAGAAGCAAATTTCTGAGTAAAGAAACGAGTTAATTTTTCCTTTGAGCTAAAGTGGACCAAGGAGAGGCAATTCTTTATTGAGTAAGTAGTGTTCGAATTTGTTAATGACAACCTTGGAGTGGCCTAACATTATGGTCTCTCATGATAAATTTCAGTTTTCTAAATCTAAACTGGAGACTACTAAAAATCAATAGCTCAAGGAGAAAGATGCTGTCAGGAAAGAGTATGAAAGAAAGGAGGAGAGAGTATATTTTTTAAACATATTTTTATATGGTTCAGTCATTTTTCAGATATCCCAGTTTATTTAGATCAGATGAATGATTTCCCCAGCCATGCTTTCTACCTTTGTACACTAATTTTGTATATATCATGTTATAGGAATCTTATATATACCATAGAGGCTATAAAGTGTTAATGGATGTTATAGTAAGTTATGGAATGTTATAAGAAGTCACAGGATGGACTAAGAGCTGGAAGAATCAAATTTCAAAGGTCAGAAATATAGGACTCATGGAGGTTGATGGAATCTGACCTGTGAAAGTAGCAGAGCTCCATCTGAGATCTCTCAGGGACGGATATATTAGATTTTTATTGCTGCTGTAATAAATTACTGCAAACTTTGTGGTTTAAAACAACACAAATGTATTATCTCACAGTTCTGTAGATGTCCAGGTGGGTTCAGCTGGTCTTCTGCATAGGGTCTCACAGTGCTAAAATCAAAGGGTGTGCAGGACTACATTCCTTCCTAGAGGCTCTGGAGAAGAAGCCACTTTTGAGCACATTCAGATGGTTGACCAAATTCAGTTCCTTGTGGTTTTAGGACTGAGGTCCCTGTTTCCTTGCTTGTTGAGAACCAAAAGACAGCCTTGTTCCTGGCTACAGCCCACATTCTTTCTCAGGCTTTCCATGTTGCTCCCTCCAGCAACAATGGGTAGAGCCCTTTTAATGCTTTGACTCTCTCTCTGACTTCTTCTACCATATCTCTATGACACCAGCAATTTCTTCAGAAAGCTCTCTGCTTTTAAGTGCTCATGTGATTAGACTAGGCCAACCTGGATAACCTATGATAAAATGCCCATGTCAATATCCCAACCTTAGCTACCTCTACAAAGTTCCTTTTGCCAAATAATGCAGCATAAATATAGCATGTTATCAGAGAGCAACATTCATAAGGGCCCAAATTCTGCCTACCACAGATGTCATTATTTCCCAGGGGACCTGGATCACAAATGCTCTGCAAATAATGTGACTGCACAAACCACTAGGCTATCTCCAAAACCTTGTGAGTATGAAAAGACATTATGTAGAAGTGCCTCTCTGATTCCCAGTTAACCAAATCAACTTGGTTTATGCCAAACTGTTTTGAGCTCTGAGAGACACAGAGCATTTGAAGCGGTATGAGAAAGATTACAAGTTAATAGAAAATGCATCTGTCTTATTAGAAAAATGCCATCAGAAAACATTGGGGGTAAGAATAACAATAATAATAGCTGTAATTTTCGTACTCTGTGCCAGGTATAACAATAGCCTTTTAATATAGATAGTGGTAAGCAATCCCATTAAGTCAGCCCCTTGAAAGTGTCAATAATGGGATACAATTGTTCCTTATAGAAAATGGAGAAATACATTTCAACACCCATCAGTGCTGTATTGAGAGGTGCAGTACCAACACATTTTCCCAGCCAGTATTTCCTATGCCCATGACAGCTTTCCATGTATGACTACATAAACCGAGCTTACCTGTGCACAATGTGGTAGAGTAAGAGTGTGCATAGTACGGTTCATTGCTACCACAGGAGAACTGTTGAGTAATGCAGTCACAACTGTTGTCACAAATTTCAAATCTGCTTTGACATTACAGTCTGCAAATTATAGTCTATCAGCAGACACAGTTCAGTGGTCTCTGCTTGTTCATTTTCTCATGCAATAAAATCATTTCCCAGCAAGAATACAATTGCATGAGAGTCACTTCACAGTAAGAACCATCCAGCACAGTAGTTAAACTCCAGGGGGTTGTACAAATACAAATAAAGTCAGAATTTTAAAAATTCATTGAATTGATATTTAAAGGACCTGGGTGTTTAGGATCTCTGGACAATCAAAATAGTAATTTATTGAGTATGGAAGTTATTCCTAAGAGTATATAACATTGACCTTTATAACAATCATTTCTATTTCAGATGTATCTTAATGGCAGTGATTCAAATTTTTAACAAATGTATTTATTCCCCTCCTGGAAATAATTGCATAGTGTATTAAGTTAAAGCCAGTTGTTAACTAAAAATGTTCAGGTGGTGTGGCCAGATACCTATGATCTATTTCTAATCCAACCCCCAAGGTAATTTTCCACTTTCTTCTTAACTGCACTATTAGAGAATGGAAAATGGTAGCCGTAATAAATCCTGCTATATTTTCTAGGTTTTCTATTCTGTTCCTTGTGATTAACAACTGCCATTGGACACTAATACTCACTGAACTTCAGAACAAATTTTGAATCCTCACAATTTTTATTAATATCCTTCAAAACAGTTACTTTAAAAAGAAATAATTACTTAGAAGATGTAGGAGATAAAATCTTAATGCAGCTTCCACTCATTAAAATTTGACAAAGTTTTCATGATTTTAGCATGTCACGCTCCAGATATGAATTTGAAATAGCTTATTTACCTATAAACCTGAGTTAAGTAGTGGATAAAATATATCTTTTTATATCAAAAGCCAAGAGTTGTAATCAGTTTGCATTTAAGTCGCATCACTATCTGACTAGAAAATGAATTCAGTAAGTATACTATCAACTTTTATATAAAATCCACCAAATAAAAGCTTTTTAGTAGAAAACTATGTGACTTTTAACGTAGTTTAACAAGCTACAATAAAATCTTCTTTTCATTCTCTGTTTTATATATTACCTCATGCTTTATCAGCTTCAGAAAATTTTCAGAGACAATAATTTCATCAAAAGTGGCTTAATATAGCCTATGCTCAAATTCATCAAAAGTCATGTATCACTTATATAGCCTCTTTCTTGACATTATTTTTAAAATATTGCTTGCATCCAATCATTCATTTTTTGTACATACTCAAATTCATACTATGGCTGTATAGAAATAGCTAATTTACATATAGATTAAAAATTACCTTGAAGACAATTTACACCCTAATGAGTTAAAGACAAAGCAACTCTAAGCTGATAGCTGGCTTTCATTAAATTCAAGAATTATGACATATTAGACTAGTCAAAATATAGGCTTGGATCCTAAAATGTCAGATAGGGTGATGGCAGCCAAGAAGAAATAGCCAAATTCAGATATATCCTCCAGTGCAAATGCAGATCTTGGCATATCATCCCTTAGATCGACTCATTTCTTTGTTTATTCTTTATGTTTCACCCAATGAACATTAATAGCTGTTTTCAGTCAAATCAGTTAGAAGGCCATTGGCATTCTAGTTAATTTTTAGTTAGATTTGATGAAAGAATGTTTCTGCAAAATGACTGACACATTTCAATTTTGACTAGCTGCCCAATTTGATAGTCCTAATCTATCTGCTTGCCAGCCTATCTACTAAACTTCAAGGAAGCATTAGATGATTGGTGTCTAATAGGACAGTTTTACTTACTACTTCCAGTTTACAGAAGTTCTTTTACAGTGGACATGTCCTTCAAATTGTCTGCCATGCCCATTCATTCCTTAAACTCCTTTATCCCTAGCCCCTACTTAAAGGAGATGGGCTAGGTGGCCAGATTATATTTATGTGACACTGCCCCTATCCTGGCCACACTTATTGGACAAAAGATGGAACATTTTCCCTTATACCTGTCGATCTATTGACCTATCCATTAAAAATCTCTTGAGAATTTGAACTTCTAACCCATAGACTGACATCTGACAAAGATGAAAGGCCATGTAGATTTAAGTCAGACAGAGAGAAGAATGAAGAAGAGTTGTAGAGAACAGCAAAGGTTGAAAAAACATATTGTACAAGAGTCAAAGTAAAGGTGAAAGAGAAAGAGTGAGGAAGACCCAGAGAGACATTCAGATAATAGGAAAGTCAAAAATAGAAAATTCCTTGGTTTTCAATGGCTTTTCATCTCCTAGTCCAGTTCCGTTGAAGTTTGGCTGTATTTCCTATTCTCAGTTTAATGACAAAGCTTACATCATCTCCATGAATTTTTTATAATTGAACTGGTTTGAGTACCTGTGTGCTCCTTTTAAGCAGGAGAGAAGATTCCAAAGGATATCATTGGGACATATGAAAAAAACTCACAAAACATACAAAGAAACAGGATGTGATATCCCAGGCAAAGGAGAAAATTAAAGCATTAGAAACCATCAGTGAGGAAGACCAGACTGGGATATACCAGATAAAGATTTTAAAAGAAAAATAGTCCTAAATATGTTCAACGAGCTAAAGGAAAATGTGGGCAAAGAACTAAAGAAAATCAGAAAAATATTAGATGAACCCAAAGAGAATATCAATAAAGGAAAATTATAAAAAGGAACCAGAGTTGAAAACAACAGTAACAGAAACTTAAAATTTCCCTCCAGGGGAGCTGAAGATTGGAATCAGATTAAAATCAACCAGTTTGAGAAGAAGAGAGAATGAAAAAAGGTGAACAAGGCTTGAGAAACATGTGGCATATCATGTCCCAGAAAGAGAAGAGAGAAAGGGACAGAGAGAATTTCCAAAGAAATGGCTGACAACTTCCCAAATATAATGAAAGATATGAATATACATGCACACTCAATGAACTCCAAACAGGATAAACACAAATAAACCCAAGACATGACATTTATAATTAAATGCCAAAGAAAAAGAGAGAATTCTGAAAGCCACAAAAGAGAAGTAACATGTCACATACAAGGAAGCCTCAATAAAAGTAAGTGCCAATTTCTCATCAGAAACCATGGAGGCAAGAAGGCAGTGGGATGACATCTAAAGTGCTGAAAGCAAAAAAATAGTCAGCCAAGAATTCTATATCTAGCAAAGCTGCCCTTCAAAAATGAAGAAGAGGTTAAGACATTCCCAGATAAATAAAAGTTGAAGGAGTTTGTCACCACTGAACTGGCCCTACAAAAGATGTTAAGAGAATTCCATAGGTTGAAAAGAAAAATAAACAATAGATGAAAGCTACATGAAGAAATAAAGATGATCAGTAAAGTTAATGACTGGAGTAAATATAAATGTCCGTACTATTGTATTTTTGGTTTGTAACATCACTTTTTACTACGTACAGGATCTAAAAGCAAATGCATAAAATGCCACGAGAAACCAGTGGTTTGGGATTCAGTGTATGAACACTTAATTTTGACAAGAAGTACATAAAAGTGGGCAGAAGTAGGGGTATAGGAGCATAGTTTCTATGCAGTTAAGTTCCTATCCAAGCAATCGAGGTCGTTACAGATTTAGGATGTCAAATTTAAGCCCATGATAACTACAACAAAATGTTAGAGAATATGTAAGCTCACAGAGACAGAAACTAGAGTGCAGGCTGCCAGAGGTGGGGGCAGGAGTTACATGAAGTTAATACAAAATGGGTGAAGGGTTTGTGTTTGGGGACTTGGAAAAGTTTTAGTAATGGAAGGTGGTGAGGGTACCACTAACAGGTGAATGTGATTAATTCCATTGAATGATATACTTGGGGGAGACTGAGATGGAAAAGTTTATGTGGTATATATGTTCCCACAATAAAAAAGACAGAGAGAAATTAGAGAGACAGTGACAATTAAAGGCAATATATTTTCCAGGACAATATCTAACAAAGCAGGAGAGAAAGCTCCAAAAGACATTATTGGGACATATGAAAAAAAAAATTATATATTGAATCCACAATATACAAAGATGATCCAAAAGCAAAAAAAAAAATTATCTAAAAATAGTATAGAAAATGTCCAGATAGCGCTAATGGTTTGAGGTGTCAGAGTCCAAGTAAATCAGGAAGATTGGTTCAGGGATGTGGCACAGATCCAATTGTTGAAACACAGGGAAGTTGAAAAGGAAGGCAGTGGCTGGGGGAGTGGGATGGTGTCAGCAGTTCAGCTTGGGATGTTGGAACCTGAGCGAGGTAGGAAGAATATCCTCATAGGGAAGACTGCAGCAGCAATGGAAGCTTCATCATATACAGGGTGACTGATAAAATATGAGACTAATGGAAGCCAGGTTTCTCACTAATAGAGAACGGAGGTGAAAACATGGAAAGGCAGAAAAGTAGAATGAACTTTGTTTTATTGGCTTGAAATTGAGGGTATTGTTATAAACTCATGGATTTCAAAAAAATAGATATGGAAATATAGATGTAAATGTGAGTGTAGATTGATGATAGATAGATCAGCTGAATGGATGGATGATAGATCGACAGATAAATATTCCCTCTTAGAGGGCCTCAGTGCAGCAGTACCCCAAAGCAATGAAAATGACTGGTGTTCAAATCTTGGCTTTTAAATACCTTTCTCTACTATTTCAGCTTCTTGGAGTCCTGATTTCAGTGTTAGGATGAGGAAAGTACACGAGCCTGAAATATCTTATTGCACAAAAGTAAAGCAGTGCTCAAAGAGTGATGGAGACATGTCAAAATAACACAGAAGCCAACTGAAGGGACTTCCACTAAATAAAGCTAGGACAATTTGAGCCTCAAAATAAATATAGGACAAAAGATCAAATGGGAGGAAGGAAGTATAACAGAAAAAGTTAGGTTAGGTTAAAGTTAAAGTTAGGACTTAACAAAGGACGTGGCTACTGATTCATTATATAGATAAGAAATATTTAGAAAGAAATTCTAGTGTCTAGTATTTTAGAATAACCAGAAGAAAATATCTGAAGTTGCTGAACTGTAATTCAGTAGTCCTGATCTTTGATAATGATTGTATAACTGTACAATTATATTATAAAAAACAATTCAGTTGCCTGTGTTTTTATGGCTCTACTTCTGGATGTTCCGTCTTGTTCCACATATATATATATGTCAATACAGCACTGTCTTACTTAACCTACCTCTATTATAAATCTTAAAATTGAGTAGACTGAAAAAAATAATATTAAAAAATTTTTAAAAACGGGTAGATTGCAATACTAGTGGTCAATAAGAGGGAGGGGTAAGGGGTACAGGATGGATGGTCTTTTTTTTATTTCTTGTTCTGGAGTGATGCAAATGTTCTAAAAATTATCATGGTGATAAATACACAACTATGTGATGATATTGTGAACCAACTGATTGCATACTTTGGATAGATTGTAAGATGTGTGAAGATATCTCAATAAAATTACAAATAAATAAATAAAAAGTAATGGATTATAACTCATTGAATTAAATAGGAAATTATAAGGCTATAATGATTAAAGAAATACATTGATTGAAAGAATGAGGAGGAATAGGATGTTACACAGTTTTAAAATACTTCTCCACAAAAACTTATTAACTACATAAGGAAAAAGAGTAACTTTATAGTGGAGAAACCCTAGCACATGCCATTAATTCAAATGATCAAAGTGAACATCAATAATGGGGCAAATTGAAATCATGAACCATCAGACATTATACAATGAGAAGAACTCAACATCATTTTATCATATTCTGGAAAGATAGTCTTAATCTAGTTATAATCAGACAAACCCAAATGAGGAACATTGTACAAAAACCCAAATTTAGGAAGATTCTACAAAATAACCCTCAAAAGTGTTATGTTCCTTGTGGCTGACAGACATTAAAGTGACGTGCCTCTTGCTGTTCACACCTGTATGTAATCCCTTCCCTTCAGTTTGGGCAGGACCTTTGACTTGCTTTTTTTTTTGCATGCGGAGGCACTGGGAATCAAACCCTGGTCTCCGGTATGGCGGGTGAGAATTCTGCCTGCTGAGCCACTGTGGCTTGCCTTGACTTGCTTTTAACCAATAGAATATGGTAAAAGTGATGAGCTCTCACTCCCATGATTACATTACAATATATATAAGACTATATCTTGCTAGCATAGGTGCTGGAGAGACTGCCCCTCACTTTCCTTGAAGAAGTAAGTGGCCATGTTGGAGAAGATCGTGTGTCAACGAACTGAGGTTGGCCTCTTACAAGAAAATGAAACTCAGTTCTGAGCAGCAAGAAGATCAATTGTGCCAACAACCTGAGGGAGTTTGGAAATGGATCTTTCCTGGGTCAAACCTCTGATGCAAACACGCCCTGGTTGACACAGGATTACAGTCTCTTAAGACCCTTAGGAAGAGAATTCAATTAAGCCATACCTGGAACTCCTGACCCACAGAAACTGTGAAATAGTAAGTGTGTTTTACTTTAAGCTGCTAAGTTTGTGATAATTGGTAACACAGCATAGAAAACTAATACATTCATGAAAGTAAACAAAAGACTAAAAACTGTTCCAGACTAAGTAAGACTAAAATAACATGATAACTGAATGTAATGAATGCATGGTTCCAAACCGAATCCTTTTGAACATTATTGAGAAAATTGGAAAAACTCAAAAGGGGCCTGAGAATTAGATGTTACCAATATATGAATGTTATTTTCCTGATTTTGATGATTGTTTTGCAGTTACACAGGAGATTATCCTTGTTTATAGAAAATAAACACTAAAGTATTCATGGCTGATGGGGCATCATGTTGGTCACTTATTCTCAACTGGTTTAGGAAAAAAAATTTTGCATTTGTGATGGTCAGTTTCACATGTCCACTTAGCTAGGCTATGATGTCAGTTGTTTGATCAAGCAAGAACTGGCTTGATTGTTACTGTGAGGGTATTTTGTAGGTAAATTTGCATCTATAATCAGTTGATTGCATCTATGACTGATTGCATCAAAAATCAACAAAGGAGATTGCCCTCAGCAATGTGGGGAATCTCCTCATCCAATCACTTGAGGGTCTTAAAAGCCAAAACTGAAGATTTCAGAGTCATAAAGAATTTTTGTCTCAACTTCAGCCAGCCAGCTCCCTCTGGGGAATTCAACTTCACCTTTCCTCAGAGATTCCACCTTGCAGCCAGCCCATAGAATTCAGAAATGCCAGCCTCCAAAGTTACTTGAGCCAATTCTTACTACATATATCCTGTTATTTCTATTTGTCTGGAGAACCCTGACTAATACAATGTTATACTAAAACTATTGTTGTTTGTGACTGTTTCATAAACATTTAAAAAACAAACAGCTTTAATACTAGTATTCCACATCTTAACTGGTATCCCTATTTAACCAGTTGCTGGAGTCAAAAACCTAGACGCCATCCTTAATTCTTCTTTTGGGGGGGCACTATTCATCAAGAAACCATAAGATCCAAGCATTTCTCACCACTTACACTATTACCATTTTAGATCAAGTCAACATCTTCTTTGGCCTATCATATTTCAATAGACACCTAACCAGTATCCCTGCTTCACTCTTGCACTACAACTCTCCCTCCCCCAGTTGGTTGGCTACACAGTAGCCAGAGTGATATTTTAATATTTAATTCACATCCTCCATGCCCCAGTTCAAATCTCCAATGGTTTCCCCAGATTTGCGTTGGCAGATAAAACATAGGAGATTAATTAAATTTGAATTTCAGACAAATAATAATGATTTTTTAGTATATGTATGTGCCATACAATATTTAGAACATACTTATACTAAAAATATATATATATATTATTTATTTGAAATTCAATCTAACTAGTTGCCCTACATTTGTATTTGCTAAAGCTGGCAACTTCCTCCAGATCAGGGACCAGAACTGAGAAGGGTGGATTTTGACTATTCTGGTGCCCTGGATAAGTGTTGAGAACAATTAGAAGTCCCATTTCTTCCACAGTTTCCTTGCCATCTTCACCACACCACAGGGCTGGATCCTCCTAGCAGCAGGTATTATATTAAAATTTATGTAACCTTTAGTATTCATAGTTACCCAACTATCTCAAGCCTTCAAGGAGCTGTGATTCCATTTCCTTCACTAAGTCTTTTCTTATTCTGACTTATTGTGATTCTAAAGCTCAAAGAAGGCCTCATGGGACAGTGACGTGATTATCTTGTTCATTTATAAATTTCCTTCTAGTATGCATTTTCATTACTGATAATCATGTTACAGAATTTTTCTGCAAATGCTGGCCAATATTCCCCTAAATTCTAGGTGACCTGTTAACTATAAATGAAGCCACTGAGAAATTTTTTGCCACTAATTATTAAAAAATGATAATGACACAAATATAAATAACAACAGAGAAAAAACAAAGCACCAGAATGAAAATTCCAGGACTGAAAACTGTATAAAGAGGAAGAGTTGGCAACAGGAAGTTTGAGAGGTGATAATACTTGTGCCCCCACAGCTAGGCAGAACACAGTAATGGGCAATTTGGAGCAATAATTCTTCAGATGTCCACTCAGGCAAGATGGCAGTCAACCCATGGAGATCTGTCATTCTTCAACAAACATTAGAGCTTGGGGACAGGGAGTTGTAAGAGTTGAGGTTTATGAGTAGGCAAGAATCCAGATATCACACCTGGAATATGCTATTAGAATCTCAGCATCAGCTCAAGGACACGGAGCCTTGGTTATTCTAATCAGTTTCTGAACTCTAGCATTGTTGACATTTGTCAGATAACTGTTTGTTGTGGAAGGCTGTGTCCTCTGCGTGGTCCTGTGCACTATTTAACACAGTCCAGCCTCCCCTCCCTAGATGCCTTTAGCACCCTCCCAGTTGTGACAACCACAAATGTCTTCAGACAGTATCAATTCCCCCCTGGCGGACATAATTATCCTCAACTGAGAGCCACTGGTCTAGATTATGACAGTCATATTTAACCCTGGGCAGCATTAGAAGAAAGTAGGAATCTATTGAAAATACCCACCCATGGCCCATCACAAAAGATTCTGATTTCATTAGCCTGGAGTGAAAAGTTCAAGCACTGGTGTTTTGTAAAATCTCCTTAATTGTTTTTCATATGTAGTTAGGGTTGAGAACCAAAGGACTAGACTGTTTTTAGATCCTGTCTTTAAAAGGATTACTCTGGGAAACTGAGGGCAGATCTGAGTCCACAAGTGTGGGTCAAATGACCTCAGCTGGCAAAGAAACAAGGGGGCTAGTCTTACTAAAGACTGGGCCCAGTAGATCACACTCACCTACCGTAGTTTAACTTGTTTTAACTGCAATTTTCCTTAACAACCCTAGAATTTTAAGTAGTGATTGTGTTAATAAAGTTGAAAGATGGGGAAAAAAAACAGAAATAAAGAATTCAGGAATTGCAGAACTCTTATTTTTTAAAAAAACATTTTTTGTTATTTAGGGGAAGAAAGGTAGCTTTCATTTACTGGTTCCTTTTTCATTTTTCAAAGCCTTCATAAGATTGCCAGCTATAATTTGAGAACTTTAATAGTCATTAGCATTACCATTTCAGTGCTCTTCAAATATTTGAAGACAGTTGCCATATGTGCCCTTTCCTAAATCCTACATAGAGTTGGTAATAAAGAGTTAAAAAGCATCCTCTGTTCAGCTCAGGAGGTCCAAAGCAAGCAAGCCTTTGCTGCAGCACCCTTCTAAGGGAGGCAACCTAGAAGTATTCTAGAGAAAGGGTTTGTATTGCTAAACAGGGAATGGTCTTCCTAGAAACATTTGGCAAAATATGAAACACTGCTCTTACTGTGTAAAGGGGACAGGTGGCCAGAGTAAACAAATTTAGTGCTAGACAGTTGACATCAAAAGGGTCTTTAAAATTAGCGATGCTTACTAGGGGCACAGCAGCAGTCCCACTGCTATCTATTCTACAGTATTTTAACAAACTTCATATTTTATTTTTATCATGTCACTAAGTCCTGTTTAAGTAAGTGTTAGCTAATAAAGTATGGCTTATAATGAGTAATTGGTAATATGCTCATTGTTCATTGAGAAGTAGGGTTAGTGCTTATGTCTTGTTTGGTCCTTTACACTAGGACTCTCAGATGGACCATGTTTTAGTTTCCTAGTTGCCAGAACAAATACCATACAAGGGGTTGGCTTAAACAACAGGAATTTATTCGTTCATATTTTAGGGCTAGGAAAAGTATAAAATCTAGGTGTCATCAAGATGATGCTTTCTCCCAAGAGATTGTGGTTTTTGGGTCTGGCTGCTGGTGATCCTTGGTCCTTGACTTTTCTGTCACATGGCAATGCACAAGGCAGCCTCTCTTGGTTTTGCTTTTTCTCTTCCAGGTTCTATTGATTTCAAACTTCTGCCTTCTCCCTGTGGCTATTTCTCTTTGTGTGTGACCTTCCCTATCAGGCCTTTAGTAATAGGAGTAAAACCCAACCTAATTAAGCTGGACCACACCTTAACTGAAGTAATGTTATCAAAAGGTCCTATTTACAAGAGTTCACACTCACAGAAATGGATTACATTTAAGAACATGTTTTACTGGGGTAAATAGCTCCAAGCTACCACAGACATTAATCTTCTTGCATTTAGATACCACTTTGCTTTCTCTTCTATAGAAGAGAAAGAAGAGATTTCTATATAGAAATCTTTAAACATCCACTTTAATTCTGCCACTGGGAATGAATTCTAGAATGAAAATTTAGCTCTCAAGAATCTTCTTGGGACTACCCTGCTTCTCAACCCAATGGAAGTAAGTACCACACAATAAAGAACTAAATCCAATAGGGTGTGAGCCACTTGACAAGGAGTCAGGTCAGCCAGGGCACAGGGAGAAGTCCTGAAAAGAAAGCTAAAGCAACATAGATGCAGCAGCAGCAAATACCAGTGCAAATACCCAATGTGCAGCATCAGTTGAATGTGAACAAGAGAGAGAAATCAGAGAAGAGAAAGGGTACATTACAAAAGTCAGAGGGAAACAGAAATTTGATTGTAATAATTTGGAACCAACATGGCAAAGCACTAGTAATACAGCACACAAGATTTTCAGTAAAGCGAGTCATATTCACTGATACAAGGGAATGGATATTCTTAAATGCCTCTTCTCTGGAGCCTGGCATCTCCAGCACTAGGGTAATTCAATGGAAGCCATTTGAAATATAACTCAATCCTTATAGAAACAAACATTCTCTTTTATCACAATAAGCTAGAGGTTGCTCATCATGATCTGAAAGATCTGATAGTGTCTGGACATTTCAACCCACAGGAAACCCAGGCAAGAGGCTTTGCGCTCTGTGGTTTAGAGGGATGAGCATATCACAGACTCATACAAATATTTGTGAGAGGGCACAAGGGTGCCTCTGTCACTCAGGATCCAACACTCAGCACTGGCACAGCATGATCTATAATGATAAACATCTGTTTTCATGACCAACACCGTTCAGGCCCCAGAAAAATGTTCCTCCACATCTCTTACCCTATGACTTCAAAGCAAAAGGCAACCGTGTCTGGATTCCATGAAGATTTGTGAGTTATGCCACTGCTGAAATCAGAAACAGACATTGCTTTAAATAGTGGGGAGTATTGGAGTGGCAGAAGTGCTTAGGGAAGAGAAGAGAAAAATTAACTAACTTGTCAAGTCTTTCTTCTCAGATAATGAATGCAATAGATTCTTGCATAATGAAATATACATAAAGAAAAATAGAGTGCCATGCATCTATTTTCCTGTTTGTCTTCATGTTTCAATTCATAGTGCTGGAGGTACCTGTGAATTAGATCAGTTTTAGAGAATTAAACATGGTTGTTGAAGGACATTTTGCAAGATGTTTCACATTAGCCTTAAATTTATTTATATGTAGGCTTAGATGCAATATAAAGTATTGGCAATTAGATGAACATTGAACACAAGAAGTACAAATACTTCTACTATCATGAAAATATTAAGTGCTATCTGTTCTAATTAGCTAACTGTCAGAATGCAATATACCAGAAATGGAATGGCTTTTAAAAAGGGGAATTTAATAAGTTGCTAATTTACAGTCCTAAGGCCAAGAAAATGTCCCAGATAAAGGAAGGCTATAGAAATGTCCAATCCAAGGCATCCAGGGAAAGATACCTTGGTTCAGGAAGGCCAATGGTGTTCAGGGTTTCTCTCTCAATTGGAAAGGTACATGGCAAACATGGAGACATCTTCTAGTTTCCTCTCCAGGCCTCTTGCTTCATGAAGCTCCCCAAAGGGCATTCTTCATCTCCAAATGTCACTGGCTGGTGGACTCTGTAGTTCTAATGTCTCTGCTGTTCTCGTTATTCTTGTGACTCTGCTCTGTTGCTCTCCAGTCGTTCTGAAGCTTTTTCCAAAATGACTTGTCTCTTAAAGGACTCCAGTAAACTAATCAAGACCCACCTGGAATGAATGGAGTCACACTTCCTTCTAATGAAAGGTTAACAGCCACAATTGGGTAAATCTCATCTCCATGTAGATAACCTAACCAAGTTTCCAACCTACATCATTGAATAGAGATGAAAAGAAATGGTTGCACCCACAAGATTGATTAGGATTAATCAACATAGCAGAAACAGAATGGTTTTTAGAAAGGGAGAACTTATTAAGTTGCAAGTCCATAGTTCTAAGGCCGTGAAAATGTCCCAACTAAAGCAAGGCTATAGAAATGTCCAATCTAAGGCATCTAGGGAAAGATACCTTGGTTCAATTTGCTTAATTAGTTTATTCTGGAGATTGTCTTTACTCTTTTACCTATGATTTTCTTGGTGGATGGCTTTGTTCTCTATCTGTTCTTTGACATTCAGTTCAGTTTATTCTAGACCTCTAGCATAGGTTTTATTTAATGGATCAGAATTTTTCAGTTCTTGTTTTCTTGTTTCT
>PVIY010011423.1:0-17631 GCA_004026745.1 Myrmecophaga tridactyla | reverse complement strand
TCCACCTGAGCAGGGCCTCACCCCTCTCCTGGGGAAGGCACAGCCTCCAGGTGATTACCTCCTTTCACCTGGCCAGCCTCTTTGTCTCTCACAAAAACTTAATTCCACCCTTTCCTGGGGTGGTTGGAGCCTGAGAGCTGTTTTAAGATGCAGAAACAAATTTTAAAAAATCCTTTTAAGAGCAGGACACCCATTCCTAGGGTTTGTTAAGCAAGAGCTTAAGTTCGTACATTGCTCTATGTATCTCCAGGTCCTATGTGCCCCTTTTTTGGGGGGGAGGGGGGTCCAGACCTTTCTAAGTATTTTGTGCTGTCCAAACCAAAAAAACTTGTTTTTTTTTTCTTTTCTTTTTTTTTTTGTCCCATCAGCCCTGACCCCTCTGCACTGGGGCAAAAACTAGTAACTTTAGCTTTTATTCATGGTTTAGCTGAGCTGGGGTTCTATTTTTAGTAGTCAGAAATTGGTAATTAATTCCCCAATTGGAGTTTGGTTGGGCTCCCCCTTGTTGTTAATAAAGTCTCTTTCCTTTCCCCTCTGGGAACCAGTATGTGGGGGAGGGGCGGTGGCCTCCGCAGCTTGTCAGACTCACAGTTCTGGGTGGGATCACAACTGGTCCAGCTGGTCCAGACTGATGTATACTGTGTGTCGGGTCACTGACGTGACCCCAGCAGTTGTTCTGTACTGTTCCTGGCTATTTACTAGCTGCTGTAGAGGGCAAACTAAATTCCACACCTCACTAAGCTGCCTTCTTGGATCCTCTCTGATACCTTGGTTCAAGAAAGCCGATGACATTCAGGGTTTATCTTGCAACTGGAAAGGCAGATGGTAAACATAGTGATGTCTGCTTGCTTTCTCTCGGGGCTTCTTGTTTCTGGAAGCTCCCCTGGGGGCATATTCCTTCTTCATCTCCAAAGGTCTCTGACTATGTGGGCTCTGTGATTCTTGTGGCTCTCTTGTGGTTCTGTGTTCTCTTTCCAAAATGCTTCCTCTTGTAAAAGATTCCAGTAAACTAATCAAGACCCACCTGCAATGGGTGGAGTCACATCTCCATCTAATCAAAAAGTTAACACCCACAATTGGGTGTGTCACATCTCCATGGAGATCATCTAATCAAGAGAGTCCAACCTACTTTGTTAAATAGGGAGTAAAAGAAATTGTTGCTCCCACAAGATTGGCTCAGGATTAAAACATTGGCTTTTCTAGGGTATAAACCAGCACAGTATCTAATTAGATTTCCAAAATACTAACTGAAAAGTTCATCTTTATTTAAATAACTTTCTTTTAAATTATGATATTTATTATAATTTTATTGTTTGCTTTCATTCATTGATAATTATATTTAGAAGAAAATTTTTTTGAAAAACATATGAAAATAATTTCATTTAACAATTTAAAATATTTATTTTTGTTTAAATTTTTATTCAAATATACCTAAATTTTATACACTTAATTATGTTTCATTATTTAATCCTTTAGTATTAGTTTTCTATTGCTACCAAAGATAGTAGCTTAAAGCAACAGATATTTATTATCTTCTCATTCTATAGGTAGAAGTCCAACATGGGTCTCACTGGGCTAAAATCAATGTGTAGGCAAGTGATTGCACTTGTTTCTGGAGGTTCAAAAGGAATATCCATTCCTTGCCTTTTCCAGCTCCTAGAGGCTGCCCACATTCCTTGGCCCATGACTTCCTTCCTCCATTCTAAAAGTCAACAACAGTGGATGAAGTACTCATGTCACATCTCACTGACTCTTATTCTGTAGTCTTATCCAGCTGTCTCCTCTCATAGCAGCTGAGAATTGTTCTCCAATTTTAAGGATTCATACCATTAGATTATACCCTTAACCTCAATCACATCTACAAAGTATTATTTTGCCATGTAAACAGGTCCAGAGTTTAAGATATGGATATCTTTAGGGACCATTATTCTGCCTATCACAGTCATTGAGAAGGAGTACAAGTCAATATTGTAATAAAATATATGAATGGGAGCTCTAAGGGAAAAAAGAAACTGAAAATCTTCGAAGATGCTGTCTACTTACATTTAAAAAATGGGAAACAATGAGAGTGAAGAGACTTCTGTTGAGCATGACACATAAAATTTGTGAATAAGACATTACAAATTCTTTATATAATGAAGATTTAATTACTAACCAAAATAAAAGTAAGCAAAAAATGTTGTTATACCTTAAATTTCCTACACTACCAAACAGAGGGAAAGTAGAAAACTAAGCAAAGAGATGAGCTAAGACTCTTACTTAATTGTCCCTGTCCACAGAATGTTTGCTAACTCCTTATCACAGAAGGGATGACAAAACTAGTTCACACTTTGTGTGGGATGCTTTTAATTAGTTATACTTTAAAATATGTGTTTATAAAATTCAGTTAATCATTTACTTGTAGTGAAAAATGAGCCATTCTCATGCAAATCGCTTTTTATTATAAATACTAGGTAAGAAACACAACACAGCTTTTATTATAGCAAAAATAACCACATCTGGATGGACTGTAATAACTATTATCTAAATCAATGCTCAAAGGACAGTTCGAGGTGTGGTCACCTGCTGGAGTCCATTAAAAGGAAACCATTTTGGAAAAAGCTTTAGAGACAACAGAGCCCACACAGCCAAATACCTTTGGAGATGAAGATAGAAAACGCCCCTGGGGGAGCTTCATGAAACAAGAGAGAGAAAGCTAGCAGATGTCCCAACGTGCCTTCCCAGCTGAAAGAGAAACTCTGAACTTCATTGGCCTTTTCTTTGGAGTTAAGTTATTTTTTTCTGGATACCTTAGTTTTGATGTTTTCATGGCTTTAGAACTGTAAATTTGAACTTAATAAATCCCCCTTTTTAAAAGCCATTCCATTTCTGCTATATTGCATTCTGGCAGCTTTTACAAACTAAAACATTGTCCTATGAATTCTTTGCATAATTTAAGTAAAATATTTGTTCCTATATTTTCTTCTAGACATTATATAGTTTTAAAAGTTTTGAATTTAGGTCTCTGATCCATTTCAAACAATAAATAACCATGTAAAAACATGCTCACCACCATTAGTCATTAGGGAAATTCATATAAAAACCACATGATACACTACACCAGCATTAGAAAGGCTAAGATAAATGACCAAACTAAGTGCTTACAAGGATAAAGAGCAACTGGAATTCTCATTCACTGCTGGCAGAAACACAAAATGGTATAACCATTTTGGAAAAGAGCTTGGAAGCAGCTGTACCAACAAAAATTTTTGAGCTGGAAGAATCTTAGAAACTTCTCATCCCATCCCCAGTTTCTCCTACCCTGGGTTGCTGGTTTGAAAAAATTATGTACACTGGAAAACATGTTTTAATCCTAATCAATCTTGTGGGCACAACTGTCTCTTTTAATCCCTATTCAGTACTGTATGTTGGAAATTTGATTAGATTATCTCCACAGAGATGTGACTTGCCCAATTGTGGGTGTTAACTTTGAATAGAGGGGAGATGTGACTCCACCCATTCCACATGGGTCTTGATTAGTTTACCGGAATCCTTTAAAAGAGAAAGCATTTTGGAGAGAGTCCCTTTTTAGAGCCACGACAGAATGAGAAGAACCATGAAAGCCCATGCAGCATCTTCACCTTTGGAGATGAAGAAGGAAAACGCCCCCAGAGGAGCTTCATGAAAGAAGAAACCAGGAGAGAAAGCTAGCAAATGCCACCATCTTCACATGTGCCTTTCCAGTTGAGAGGGAGATCCTGAACGTTGTTGGCCTCCCTGAGCCAAGGTACCTTTCCCTGGATGCCTTGGACAGGACCTTTCTATAGCCTTTCTTTAATTTGGACATTTTCTCAGCCTTAAAACTGTAAACTAGCAACTTATTAAATTCCCCTTTTAAAAGCCATTCCATTTCTGGTATATTGCATTCTGGCAGCTGGCAAACTAGAACACCTGGGGAACTTTCAAATGAGGAAAATGTGACTCAGGTAGTAACTTGTCTGTATTTCCCATAGCAATCTTTATCTTGATAGTATCAAAGCATTGTCCTTTATTGTCTGTTGTCTATAGTGGGTATTTCCCTCTTTCTTTATTGCTTTTTCTTATTACACAAATATTAAACTGTAAGCAATATGAAGACTATAGAATAAATCATGAGTTCCCTCATCCTTACGTTATCCAACTTCCATCTCCCTGCTAGAGTTATTCACCATTTATAGTAAGATAAATGTTCTTGTAGCTCTTTATCAATGTTTTTACTTTTATGTACACATATTTATACATATGTGTCTATACTTATGGCTATAGATGTGCAATTTTATAACATAAATGGACTTGCATTTTCAACCAAATTACATATCTTGGAGAACTTATATATGTATAAATATAGATATAGACATATGCGTACACATAGATATATCCCAGGGAGGAAATTGTCTGCAAGCTCTAGTGTATCTTCCTCTCTCTCTCTCTCTCTCTCTCTCTCTCTCTCTATATATATATATATATATATACACACACACAAAATAACATGTTTTTTATAAAAATGTATATATATATACACACACACAAAATAACATGTTTTTTATAAAAATTTCTGGAATATTGCAAAATATGGCTGAGCCGTAACTTTTTATTCACTCCCCTATTGGTAGGTGTCATGGTCAGGTTCGTGTGTCAACTTGGCCAAGTGGTGGTACCTGTTTGTCTGGTTGGGCAAGTGTTGGCCTGTCTGTTGTGATGAGGACATTTCATAGAATTAAATCATGATCATGTCAGCTGTATCCACAGCTGATTCCATTTGTATTCAGCCAAGGGGAGTGTCTACTGCAATGAGTGATGCTTAATCTAATCACTTGAAGACTTTTAAGGAAGATTCAGAAGAGACAGGCTCTTCCTGCTTTGGCTGGGAAGCCTCTCCTGTGGAGTTCATCCAGACCCTCCATCGGAATCGTCAGCTTCACAGCCTGCCCTGCCGATTTTGAACTCTGCGTTCCCACAGTTATATGAGGCACTTTTATAAATTTTATATTTGCGAGTGTTTCCTATTGCTTCTGTTTCTCTAGAGAACCCTAACTAATACAACTTGGTACCAGGAGTGGTTCTAAAGAAACAGAATCTTAAAAATGGTTTTTATGAATGGTTTTCTACTCTGACTGAACTCAAAGGCACTAAGGATTCTGGTTCCCATAATCAGAATGACACTCCCAATCCATGGAGTGACTTGGCAAAAGAGATAGTCAAAATATCACCATTCGATTTTCCTAATGCTTCACTTGTATGAAGCCAGGCTCTAGGGGATAATGTTTTTAACACCTTTATGGAGTTTTGTGGAAATAAGAGGTATAGAGATGTTGGCTGGTTGTTGTTAGATACACTGGATACATTAAGGAGTGAAAGGGATGGGCTTAAAGCTTCAAATAAGAAACTTAAGCACTGTCTGACAGATGTAGAAGTTTCTATGAGTATCCTGAAGGAAAATCTTATTTCCTGTAGCTGCAGACTTGAGATCTCTGATAATTAAACTCAGTATCTTATTGTTAGAGTAGCAACTTTACAATGTAAACTGAAATCTCAATGTTGCATGGTGTCTGCCATTAAAGTGAGGGCATTGATTGGAAAGGAATGGGACCCTGAAAAAAGGGATGATGACATATGGATTGATAATGATGTCGGGGGTGAGGTTGAAACCCAAGGTCATGCTGAGTCTTCTCTAGATAACTCTGTAATAGTCTGCCCTGAGGATATAGCCGCCCCACCTCCAGTCTGCCTTAAGGAGTCGACCACCCAACCTCCTCCTGAAGGAATTAGCCCTAGAGTGATCAATACTGTTTCACCAGATGAAACTGCAAATGAATGCCCTGAAGCAAATGGCTTGGAAGTTATTTCTAATTCTTTCCATGACCCACCCCCACCACCCTTCATTTCTTCCAGACCTATAACTAAAGTCCCAACAGGTCCCTAAAGGTGAGGTGCAAAGTATCACACATGAGGAGGTATGTTGTACTCCAAAAGAACTGTGTGAGTTTTCCAATTTATATAGACAGAAATCAGGGGAATATGTGTGGCAATGGATTTTAAGGGTGTGGGATAATGATGGGAGGAATATAAGGCTGGATCAGGCTGAATTTATTGATATAGGCCCACTAAGCAGAGATTCTGCATTCAATGTTATAGCTTGAGGGGTTAGAAAAGGTATTAACAGTTTGTTTGGATGGTTGGCTGAAACATGGATCAAAAGGTGGCTGACATTACCTGAGGTTGAAATGCCAGAACTGCTCTGGTATAATATAGATGAGGGGATCCAGAGGTTTAGAGAGATTGGAATGTTAGAGTGGATTTATCATGCAAAGCCTGCTCTTACACCCCAGGAATGTACGGAGGATGCACCTTTTACTAGAACAGTGAGAAATAAATTTGTGAGACTCGCACCATCATCCCTCAAGAGCTCTGTAGTTGCACTTCTTTGTAGGTCAGATATTACTGTAGGAAACTGCTGTCACTGACCTGGAATCCTTAAATACAATGGGGATGGCTGGATCCCGAGTTGGCAGAAGCCAGGTGGCAGCACCTAATTGCCAAAGACAGGGTAGACGTGGCTATTATAATAGACAGCAAACTGAAAGCAGGAGTCAAAATTATATGACTCGCAGAGATTTATGGCATTGGCTAGTAGATCATGGGGTACCTATAAATACAATAGAAGGGCTGTCTACTAAATTCTTGTTTGAGCTGTATAAACAAAAGAGTTCTAAGTCAAGTGAACAGAAGTCTAACCTGAATTACAAAAACACAAAGTCATGGCCCCCTAATCAATTTCCAGACTTAAGACTGTTTACAGACCCAGAGCCCCTTGAGTGAAGGGGAGGCCAGGTCCCCTTGGGGGAGAACCCTGTTACACTGCCACAAATTTATACTGTTAATCTTCCTCCAAGCCTTCCCCAAGGAGACTGATGGCCTTTTACCAGGGTAACTGTGCATTGGGGAAAAGGAAATGATCAGATATTTCGGGGATTATTAGACACTGGTTCAGAAGTGACATTAATTCCAGGGGACCCAAAACATCACTCTGATCCACCAGTCAAAGTGGAGGCTTATGGAGGTCAGGTGATCAATGGAGTTTTAGCTCAGGTCTGTCTCACAGTGGATCCAGTGGGCCTCTGGACCCATTCTGTAGTTATTTCCCCAGTTCCAGAATGTATAATTGGAATAGACATACTGAGCAACTGGCAGAATCCTCGATTTGCTCGTTAACTCGTGCAGTGGGGGCTATTATGGTGGGAAAGGCCAAGTGGAAGCCACTAGAACTGCCCCTACCTAGCAAAGTAGTAAATCAGAAGCAATACCAGATTCCTGGAGGAATTGCAGAGATTACTGCCACCCTTAAGGACTTGAAGGATGCAGGGGTGGTGATTCCCACCACATCCCCATTCAATTCTCTTATTTGGCTTGTGCAGAAAACAGATGGGTCTTGGAGGATGACAGTGGACTATTGTAAGCTCAACGAAGTGGTAATTCCAATTGCAGCTGCTGTTCCAGATGTGGTAACATTGCTTGAGCAAATCAATACATCCCCTGGTACCTGATATGCAGCTATTGACCTGTCAAATGCTTTTTTCTCAATAGCTGTTAGTAAGGACCATGAGAAACAGTTTGGTTTCAACTGGCAAGGTCAGCAATATACTTTTACTGTCCTACCTCAGGGGTATTTCAACTCTCCATCCCTATGTCATAATCCTGTCCACAGGGATCTTGATCATTTCTCCCTCCCACAAGACATCATATTGGTCCATTATATTGATGATATCATGTTTCTAGTGAGCAAGAAGTAGCAACTACTCTAGACTTACTGGTAAGGCATTTGCATGTCAGAGGATGGGAGATAAATCCAACAAAAATACAGGGCCTTCCACCTTAGTGAAATTTCTAGGTGTCCAGTGGTGTGGGGCATGTTGAGATATCCCTTCTAAGGTGAAGGATAAGTTGCTGCATCTAGCCCCTCCTACAATCAAAAAAGAGGCACAATGCCTATTTAGTCTCTTTGGATTTTGGTGACAACATATTCCTCATTTGGGTGTGCTACTCTGGCCCATTTATCAAATGACCAGAAAAACTGCTAATTTTGAGTGGGGAACTGAACAAGAGGAGGCTCTGTCACAGGTCCAGGCTGCTGTACAAGCTGCTCTGCCACTTGGGCTGTATGATCCAGCAGATCCAATGGTGCTGGAAGTGTCAGTAACAAATAGAGATGCTATTTGGAGCCTTTGGCAGGTCCCTATAAGAAAATCACAAGGCAGACCCTTAGGATTTTGGAGCAAAGCTTTACCATCTGCTGCAGATAACTACTCTCCTTTTGAGAAACAGTTTTTGGCCTGCTACTGGGCCTTAGTAGGGACTGAACACTTAACCATGGGCCACCAAGTTACCATGAGACCTGAGTTGTTTCTCATGAGCTGGGTGTTGTCTGACCCACCAAACCATAAAGTTGGGCATGTGCAGCAGCACTCTATTGTAAAATGGAAATGGTATATATGAGATAGGGCCAGAGCAGGTCCTGAAGGCACAGGTAAGTTACATGAGGAAGTGGTCCAAATGCCCATGGTCTCCACTCCTGCCACATTACCTTCTCTTTCCCAGACCAGAGCTATGGCCTCTTGGGGAGTTCCTTACAGTAAATTGACTGAGGAAGAGAAAACTCAAGCCTGGTTTATAGATGGTTCAACGTGGGACAACTACAGCACTACAACCCCTTTCTGGGGTGTCCTTGAATGACAGTGGTGAGGGGCAATCCTCCCAGTGGGCAGAACTTTGAGCAGTGCACCTGGTTGTTCATTTTGCTTGGAAGGAGAACTGACCAGAGGTGCATTTGTATACAGACTCATGGGCTGTTGCTAAATGGTTTGGCTGGATAGTCAGGGACTTGGAAAGACCATAATTGGAAAATTGGTGACAAAGAGGTCTTTGGAAGAGGTATGTGGATAGACCATTCTGAGTGGGCTAAAAACATGAACATATTTGTGTCCCATGTGGGACAAAAGGGCACCAGAGGGTGACTTTGACAGAGGAAGGTTTTAATAATCAAGTGGATAAGATGACCCGTTCTGTGGATACCAGTCAGCCTCTTTCCCCAGCAACTCCTGTCATTGCCCAGTGGTCTCATGAACAAAGTGGTCATGGTGGTAGGGATGGAAGTTATGAATGGGCTCAGCAACATGGACTTCCACTCACCAAGGCTGACTTCACTACAGCCACTGCTGAGTGCCCAATCTGCCAGTGCAGAGACCCACACTCAGCCCCCAATAGCACCATTCCCTGAGATGACCAGCCAGCTACATGGTGGCAGGTTGATTACATTGGACCACTTCCTTCATGGAAGGGGCAGTATTTGTTCTAACTGGAATAGACACATACTCTGGATATGGGTTTGCTTTCCCTGCACACAATGCTTCTGCCAAAACTACCATCTGTGGGCTTACAGAATGCCTTATCCATTGTCATGGTATTCCACACAGCGTTGCTTCTGATAAAGGAACACACTTCACAGTAAATGAAGTGCAGGAATGGGCACATTCTCATGGAATTCTCTGGTCTTACCATGTTCCCATCATCCAGAAGCAGCTGGATTGATAGAACAGTGGAATGGCCTTTTGAAAACTCAATTGAAATGACAATACCTTGAAGAGCTGGGGTAATGTTCTCCAGGAATCTGTATATGCTCTGAATCAGCATTTACTCTATAGTGCTGTTTCTCCCCTAGCCAGGATCCATGGGTCCAGGAACTAAGGGGTAGAAATGGGAGTGGCACTACTCACTATTACCCCTAGTGATCCACTAGGAAAATTTTGCTTCCTGTCCCTGCGACCCTGAGCTCTGCTGGTCTACAGGTTTTAGTTCCAAAAGGGGGAGTGCTTCCAACAGGAGAAACAACAATGATTCCATTGAACTGGAATTTAAGACTGCCACCTGGTTACTTTGGGCTACTCATTCCCCTAGATCAACAAGCCAAGAAGGGGGTTACATTATTGCCTGGGGTGATTGCCCCTGACTATCAGGGGGA
The DNA here is from genome assembly GCA_004026745.1 of Myrmecophaga tridactyla. Classification (NCBI taxonomy): domain Eukaryota; kingdom Metazoa; phylum Chordata; class Mammalia; order Pilosa; family Myrmecophagidae; genus Myrmecophaga; species Myrmecophaga tridactyla. The sequence goes on along the minus strand of PVIY010011423.1, from coordinate 7,598 downwards.
AATAGGACTGTAACTACACAATGGAGGTAAAGAAGAGTTTTCTTGGAATATAGGAGATCCCCTAGGGCGTCTGTTAGTACTACCATGCCCTGTGATTAAAATCAATGGAAATCTGCAACAGCCCAATCCAGGCAGGGCTACCAATGGGTCTGAAACTTCAGGAATGAAGGTTTGGGTCACCCCACCAGGCAAAGAACCATGGCAAGCTGAAGTGCTTGCTGAGGGTAAAGAGAACATGGAATAGGTAGTGGAAGAAGGTAGTGATAAGTATGAACTATGACCACGTGATCAGTTATAGAAACATGGACTTTAATGCTGTTTTGTTCGTGTCATACTATTTAAGTTGTAAGACATCAAGTTTAAGAATGAATATTACCCATGGACTTGCACCCTATCCTGGAGAGACTTAATGTGTTTCCAGTTATATGTAGGACAGTTGAGTATTGTTAGGTGAAAGAAAAAAACGTGGGTTTTGCTGTTTTTTATTTAGAAATTAGGTATGGTTTAAGGTGATATATGTAGCTGCCAAGTTGACAAGAGCTGGACTGTCATGGTCAGGTTCATGTGTCAACTTGGCCAAGTGGTGGTACCTGTTTGTCTTGTTGGGCAAGTGTTGACCTGTCTATTGCAATGAGGACATTTTATAGAATTAAATCATGATCATGTCAGCTGCATCCACAGATGATTCCATTTGTAATCAACCAAATGGAGTATCTTCTGCAATGAGTGATGCTTAATCTAATCACTGGAAGCCTTTTAAGGGGGATTCATAAGAGACAGGCTCTTCTTTCTGCTTCGGCCTGCAAGCCTCTCCTGTGGAGTTCGTCCAGACCCTCCATCAGAATCTTCAGCTTCACAGCCTGTCCTGCGGATTTTGGACTCTGTGTTCCCATGGTTACATGAGACACTTTTATAAATTTTATATTTGCGTGTGTTTCCTGTTGCTTCTGTTTCTCTAGACAACCCTAACTAATACAGTAGGCATTTAAGTTTTTTCTAATTTTTCATAATTAAAATTTGTGCTACATTTAGCATACATAGACTTTGTGCATCTTTGTGGAATAAATTTGTGTGTTTCTTAAGTATGGGTTCCTAGAAGTGGAATGCTGGGTCAAAAAATATAAATATTTTTACTTCATAAGTACAATTATAATTTAATACCTACCAAAAGACTATACCAATTTATATTCACATCAACAGTGTAAGAACATGTCTATTTACCTTATCCTTACCCTTATTGATTATAGTCAATACTTCTAATATATACAAATCTGATGGATAAAAAATATCTCATTGTTGTTTTAATTTGTATTTTCTCAATTACTGAAGAGGCTGAACATCCTTTCTTTTATTTTATGGGATACTGATTTGTTTTCTTCTATGAATTGCATCTTCATATCCTCTAGTTTTCTGCTACAGTGCTACTTATGTTTTTCTTATTGATTTATATGAGCTTTTATATATTCAACACAGTGAACACTTTTGCGTTTGATATATGTAGCAAATATTTATTCCCAGACCAACATATGTCTTTTTATCTTTGTGTGCTGGTTTGAAATTGTTATATACCCCCCAAAAAGCCATGTTTTCTTTCATAATCCAATCTTGTGGGGCCAGACCTATTATTTAGGGTGGAAAACTTTGATTGTATTGTTTCCAGCAAGATGTGATACACCCAGTTGTGGGTGTGGCCTTTTGATTATACAGAGATATGACTTCACCCATTCAAGGTGGGCTGTGATTAATTTACCTGAGTCCTTCAAAAAGGTGGAACATTTTGGAGAAACCTCAGATGCAGATGCAGACACAGTTGTTCAGAAATGCAGACACCCCAGAAGATGCCAGGAGCTGAGAGAGTCCACACAAGCTAGACAGTTGCTTCAGAGTTGACAGAGATGTAGACCTTTGGAGATGCTTGAATTACCAAGAGAGATGCTTGGAGTGCTTTTAGAAATCAGGGTCCTGCAGACATTGTCGTGTGCCTTCTCATGAGATGCTAAGCAAGTTTAGCCCTGGAGAAGTTAAATAAAGGGCCCACAGACGCTTAGAGAGAAAGCCACTGGAATCAGAAGCTGGAAGCAACAGAACTGGGAACAAGGACCAGCAGACACCACCCATGTGCCTTCCCATGTGACAGACATCACCTTCTCTTGAGTCAAGGTATCTTTTTCTAGATGTCTTAGTCTGGACATATTTATAGCCTTAAAACTGTAAACTTGTAACAATAAATTCCCTTTATGAAAGTCAAACCATTTCTGGTATATTGCATTAACAATCTAATACACCTTGTTTATGGTATCTCAGGATATCATTACTTTAACCTTTTTATCGCTTTACTCTTTATGCATACCCTAATCATACAAAATATCGTTAATATTCTTAAAGCCAAGTTTCATACATATATATCATTTGGATTCCCAATAGCTTTCTAGAAAGTATGAGGAACATTTTTTTAAAAAGCAACTCTAAAAACTGTTCAATCTCTTTTGGGTAATTATCAATCATTGGAGAACTTCAAATAAACAATTTCAAGGAATTCTCCAGGTTAATAACTGGTGAAAAACTGTTTCTTAGGCCAAAGCATGTGCTAGTGAACAAAGTCAGGATCAGCATACTGAGTGGGAAGGCACAGAGTAGATGAAGAGCCACTGGTACTCAAAAAGGTCCATTTGGGAAACAAAAATTGTTCCCCAAGATTATCAAGGCAAACCACAAGAAACACCTGCTTTGCATCATTTGACAAGAGAAGACAAAGTATCTTAAGAGTTGCCAGTATGAGAGCAGGCAGTACTGATGGACAAGCTGGTGGACTGACAGCAGGAAGGTATATACCCCATGGATGGATTTGAGGATACAGGTAGTCTCTAGAAAGGGAGGAGATGGAACTGTTTTCAATATAAGGGATTCTGAAATGTTAGCATGCATAGAAACGCCCTGGGAATCTCACTAAAATGTAGATTCTGATGCAGAAATTCTGAGGCAAGGCTTAAAAGTCTACATTCCTAACAAGATCCCAGATCATTGAGTAGCAGAGTTCTAGAAAGCTTGTATCACTAGGCACAAAGAAAGCTCATTTATCAGGTCCATGGCATAATGGGATAAGAGCTTGAAGAGCAATGTAAAATGCAGACCCCAGCGAGTGTGGCAACATCTTATGCCCCTCCTGCCTATGCTCCAGATGCCTTCTTAAGATGAGGGTAAAGTTGATCCTGTTTATGGGAGTCCAGGAGGCTTGGGCAATGGAAGGGGTAGGACCACAGAGAGTAGGGATAAGCAGGGAATGACCAGTGACAAATTCCAGCTTTTGAATTTTCACATTTCATAGAAGAATAATAGCAGTAAACTACTACACAATTTCTGTGTTTTCAGCAACTGAAAATATTTTGCTCCTTCCATTAATGGGGCCCTTTCTTGCTGTTTCTATTTTTCTCTCCAGCTACCCACATTTTGGACTTTAGCACCTCCATCAGAAGGTGGCCAGAGGAAATAAAATATGCTGGAATGAAAACCTGCTTATTTGTCTACTTGTTGCCAAGACTGAACAGGGAGGAAATTGAATGTATTTTTGAGGCAAAGACTTTAAATTTTTTTTGCTGTGGCTCATTTTGGTGAACTAAAAGATATGAGACCCACCTACAACTTGAGCTCCTGCTTTTCAATGGAGAAATAACTCAATGCATTTTTAAAAAAAGGGAAAGAAAAGGCACAAAATAATGAAGATGGCACCAAATTTTAGTATCCTTTAATAACACAAGTAATAGATCACTATTAAGTAGCATTTAATGACATATAGGGAGGATTGCAACCTACAGAAACATGCATTATTTTCTTATAAAAATTATCATTTCACTGCTCATCAGGAGGAAGCCCATAGCCCCCGGGACTCATGGATCACATACACTGGGGATCATTGGTCTGAAGTAGAGGTTTTCAGACCTCTGTTCTGAGAAGTCTTTGAGGTTTCTGGGGGGTTTCATAGGGCCTGGAGCAATAGGAGATTAAAAGAGTTAACTTGTGCTGCATATTGCTTGGATCAAAAGATAACTCCTAAAAGCTGAGAGCAGTGTAATTGGGAATAATAAATATACACTAGTGAAGCATCTTGAAAGGGAAGAGCCTCGTGTATCCTGAGAGGTTAGGCAATCAAGTATAACTCTCCTAGCTTTGATAGTTGTTTTTAAATACAATTTCATCGCACTACATCTATATATCAGTGTCCAAGAGCATGAAGTGGTTTTATAATAACAATGAGATGCTATAGATAATGGAACTAAATGAGATACTATAGCTAATGGCACAGATTTTCATGTCTTATTGTTCTGGGAAGAGGTCAATAATTGACAGCATAATACACTAGAGCAATGAGAATTATTGAATATTTTCCAGATTTACTTGTATAATCAGCCACAATGTCAAACTAAGGATAGGTTCTAATAGTAAAATGATCAATGTGAACTTTGAGAGTTTTTTTTTCTTTTGCTGCAGTACAACAGCCTTAACACTAACTTTCATCAGCTAGTGTTTATGAGGTTTTCTTAATGTACCATTTACCAATTACAACTTATTTCACAAAAGACCTCATCCTCACCAACCTTCAAGAAGACAGTCCATTCTTCCCTTGCTCCAATAGTAACATATCTAAGTGAAGCTCCCATTCTCAGAATAACCCAAGAATTACTGAGATGATTTATGAAAGCGATGCCAACTTCATTATTAAACTACTGAGTCCACTTCTTATATCCAATGGACTCTCAAGTCCTAACTATGTCTAGGGTGAAGGCAAAGATCCAAGAATAATATTTTCTGTTGACTGTAAAACTGAGAGAGCTGATCCTATCTCAAGAGATTCATGTGATATAGGTTGCAAGTACTGTGATTACAACTTCAAATGACAACCAGTCCCAGGTGACATATCCCAGTGACATCGTCTAGACTAGGGTCCTCATGTCTTCAGTTGGAGAAAGGTCCGAATGGGCTTCAAAAAAGACTTTTTGGAGGAATAGGAAGCCTCTGCACCCCTTCCCTGGATGACTTCTTGTGATAAGCCAAAGTTCTTGTGGAATGGAAAAAATAAGTTCTTCTTATTAGAGGTCAGCTTAAATGTCAGTTCCTCAGAGAGGACTAATTAATGCCCCTGTTCTAGTTTGCTAGCTGCCAGAATGCAATATACCAGAAATGGAAAACCTTTTAAGAACCGGAATTTAATAAGTTGCTACTTTACAGTTCTAAGGCCACAAAAATGTCCCAATTAAAACAAGTCTACAGAAATATCCAATCAAAGGCATCCAGGGAAAGATGCCTTGGTCAAGATGGCCAATGAAGTTCAGGGTTTCTGTCTCAAGTGAAAGGCGCATGGCAAACACAGTCAGGGTTTCTCTCTCAGCTGGAAGGGCACATGGCGAACATGGCATCATCTGCCAGCTTTCTCTCCTGGCTTCCTATTTCATGAAGCTCCCTTGGAGGGGTCTTCATTTTTCATCTCCAAAGGTTGCTGGCTGGTAGACTCTCTGCGTCTCATGACTATATCATTCTTCTCTGCTCTCTCTAAATCTCTAGCTTTCTCTAAAATGTCTCCTCTTTTATAGGATTCCAGTAAACTAATTAAGACCCATCCGAATTGGTGGAGACATATCTTCAACTAATCTAGTTTAACAACCACTCTTGATTGAGTCATATCTCCAGGGAGATGATCTAATTACAGTTTCAAACATACAGTATTGAATAGGGATTAGAAGAAACAGCTGCCTTTACAAAATGGGATTAGGATTAAAACATGGCTTTTCTAGGATACATACATCCTTTCAAACTGGCACAGCCCCCAATCTAAATTAAGTCCCCACACTACTTTATCCATGTAATCCTGCTCTTTTCCTTCACAGGAAAATGTAGATAATTTTTACTTTACTTTGTGATTGTTTGTTCCTTGCCTATCTCTCCATCAGAGTACAAGCTTGAAAAGAATTGAATCAAGTAGCCTTCATCACTGTTTATGCAGTGCCTGGAACATGGTCATTGAAAAATATGTTGAGAGCACAAATGTACTTAGAAGAACATTTCACCTATAAGGCCAAGTTCACAGGACTTGCTCCAGCTACAAGTCATACTTTAGTCAGGCCTCTGTTACATACTTCTTTGGTCTGTGTTATTTGTGTCCCCTCCCTACTACCAAGTTTGTTTGACACTGAGCAGAGGAACCTTTTTTATGTGTGTCTATATAAGCGTCAAAAGACCTAAGATGATACCTTGCACATATTAGATTCTAAATAAACAAATCTATGCGATGACCAGGTTTTCCAAGATGAAACACAGATGCAGCTGGACTCTGAATGTAATACACAGAATCTATGTATAAAAAATAAGAATAGGGTGGGCCACGGTGGCTCAGCAGGCAGAGTTCTTGCCTGCCATGCGGGAGACCCAGGTTCTTTTCCCGGTGCCTGCCCATGCAAAAAAAAAAAAAAGAATATACTCTTTGGATTCTTTGGTAATAAAACTACAGTTAATTATAGAGTTCTGTGTAGAAATGGTTGTAGCATTATTATTTCTATTAATATAAGCATGTAGATGTATTATCAGCACATAAAGTTTGTAGTTTGAGGCTGTTTTTCTTCCCTTCATATAGACTGTGGAAATCCTGAGAAACAAACTCCCACTCCAGACCTAGTCAGAGCGCAAGCATTTTTAATCCTTGAGGTATTTCTATTGCAAAGCAATGTTTTTCAAATGCAGTAACACTGATATGCAGACATATTTATTGTCCACTTGCAAAGCCATTCTTCAGTATGATTACAATATGTCTCCCTGGATGTCATTAAAAACCAGGGTCTCATTTTTCTAGGATGAGTTAGCTGAAGTTCTGCATGAAAGCGAGTAATAGAAAATATGATTTCTTAAGCCCCCTTTTGTCTCTTGATTGTGTGCTACAACCTTGTCAGTCGACCTCCAATGTCAAGATATGCTTCTTGCAAAACCACTAAATCTTTTGAGCAATTTGTTTTGCTCTTAATACATGTTCCCAGGAGCTTAATAAATATTATTTTTGCAACTTATTTAGTGGCAAAAGAATGAGCCCTTGGTGTATGCTTACCCTCTGTTTTGTTACTATAGAAGATATATTCAAACCATTTTAACCAAAATGCAATTCAGGGAACCATGCTAAAAACTGTTAAAATTCAAATATCTGGTTGCAGCATGTGCATTCTAAAAAGGCCTATTATTTCATAAGCTAAACTGTACCTTGTGGAGGAATTTCAAAAATCACGTGAATGTATTAACTGAAATGTTTCCAAGTTTACAGAGTTCTCAATGAAATTGTGACCTTGTAGAGACAAACACATATAGAGGAACAATTTAAAACCATCTCTTTTTTTTTATTTCCTCATGGGATCTACAACAATGCAAAGTACTTAAAACCAATGAATGGATTTACCACAGCACTTCCTTCTTCTCTTGTCTTTCATTTGTCCATATTTCAAGCTTCACTGAAATGACAGATTTTATGTTTTACCTCATTGTCAGCTAATTGTTTCCCTTGGTTCCTTGTTTTCCTAGCCAATCTGTTTTTTCATTTCACATTGTATCATAGGCTATTTTTTTTT
>PVIY010011422.1:26143-65617 GCA_004026745.1 Myrmecophaga tridactyla | reverse complement strand
TTTATTCTGTCTTAAAGCTGCATAATATTCCATCGTATGTATATACCACAGTTTGTTTAGCCACTCGTCTGTTGATGGACATTTTGGCTGTTTCCATCTCTTTGCAATTGTAAATAATGCTGCTATAAACATTGGTGTGCAAATGTCCGTTTGTGTCTTTGCCCTTAAGTCCTCTGAGTAGATACCTAGCAATAAGAAGCTATTATAACAAGTAACTATAATTAATTCTCTCCCCCAGTCCTTCTATCGGTGTCTGTCTGATGGTCTTGGTTGTCTGAAGCCTGTTCTTTTGAACATTTCTGAGGAAGGCCACATGGGAACAATGTTCCTTGAGGTCTTTCATAACGCGTTGTAAGGCCTCAGATTTCATGTGCTGCCTTCACATCTTTGAGCCTCACAGGGCCCCAAGGCCTAATCCTGAGTTTCCTTGCTCCTGCCAGGTATATGCCCCCCACCCAGCAGGAAAGGCCTCCCATGCAGCTAGTTCCCCTGTCAGCCAGACCAGCTGCACTTCCTCAGTCCTCAACCTACTGGGTTTCACTTCCCTGCCAGTTGCAGAATTGTTCCAACAAACCGGTCACATCCTTCTGTGGGAACCAGGAGTCACCCACCCTCTTATTTCTACAAAGTGTGCCTCCCACAGCTCCTGCTGTTCATTCTGCTCTCAAGTGCAACCCCCACGTGGCCCTGCACGGTGGGTAATGTCGCCCTACCTCGGGCTGTGAGTTTATGTTACTAATAAGCACCTGTCAGTCTCACCTGTCCAGTATTGGACGGCATGTGCTCATCTATCCCCATAACTCTAGGACAGAAATCCCTTCTCAATAAGGAACAATCATATAGTAATACAGTTTCTCTATGCACTTTATACTTAAAATTACGTTTGGATAAATATAAAACTCTTCATTCACATTTTCTTTATTTCTGTGTGTTTTAAATATGCCACTGCATTTTTTTCTGGAATGAAACACTGCAGTCAAAAAGTCTGATGATAATTTAATTTTCTTCCTCTTATGAGTCACCTGCTCTTTTTGCCCTCAAGATTATTTCTTTTTCTCTAAAAAGTCCATAAATTTTACTAGACTATGCCATGCTGTTAGTCATTCTGGGTTGATGTTTTTAAGTACTCAGTGCACTCTTCTTGTTACGTAGTTTCAAGTCTTTTTAATTCAGTGGTGTTTTCCTGAACTACGGTTTTTAGTCTTTGTTCTGTTTCCTTGCTTTGATTTTGTTCTTCAGGGACTCCTATTATCCTTATGTTGGATCTTCTAGTCTGTCTTCAATATCTGTCTTTTTCTTTCAAATTCTTTCAGTATTTTTTTTTCCTGTTTTTTAGATGGAATTGACTTTGTTCTTTAAAAAAAAATGCAGCTGTGTGCTCAACTTTCTTAATTCGAGATTAAACATCTTTATATTCTTTATCTTAATTAACTTCGTTTATAAATCCTTAACCCCTTTTCTCTTTTAGCAGAAATGTTTGTAATTGAGATTTCACCTCTCTTATAATCTTGTTGACTTATTTCCATTTTTTCTACTAAAATCAACATTATTGAGTTATAGTTTACATTCAGTAAAAGTCTAATAAGGCAATTTTTTATAACATGTTCACATACAGTGTAAACTCCATGAGAGTAGGTGCTTTATCTCTAGCACCTAAAACAGTGCCAGGTATTGTTTATAAAATTCAACAGCTTCAAAAACATATAAATCTCCTCCTTCTCTCTCCAAATACCCAGCTTCTATCCCCAGAGGAGAACACCACTTTACCAGTTTCTTTTGTATTTTTCAGTGATATCATAAGCACATCTAGGGGTAGATATGTGCGTGTGTATTTATGTGTGTATACACCATAGTTCTTTTTTCTCTCCTCAAATGGGAGTATTCTATGTACATTTTCTGTTCCTTACCTTTTACTTCTGCTCCATTTTGGAGTTCATTTCTTGTTAATTTTGGAAAACTCTTCTTATAAAACGGCACAGAGTTAAAGGCTAGGTTAACATAGATTATCAGGAAATAGAAAGAGAACAGAGATTGGGCTATTGATGCTTAAGGAATACAGAATGTTCAATTATGTTGATTGTAAATGTTCAGAAATGGATAGCATAATGCTGTGTGATGGTAGCACAATACCGTAACTGTAATTAACAAAGCTGAATGTGAATTGAAAGAGGAAGGCTAGAGTCAGGCAAGTCACCAGAAGGAAAGCTAGCAGATAAAAACTGGGACTGTTACAGCGAAACCTAGAGTGGACAATGATGTAGTTATTTGTACAAATATAGGAAAGTTCTTATATGAACTAGAATAAACGTCCATCACTATTACAAGGTGTTAACAATAGGGTGGTATATGGGGAAAATACAATTAATGTAAACTAAGGTCTGTAGTAAACACTAACATTGTAATATTCTTGCATTAATTGTATTAAAGGCACTATACCAAAGCCAAATGCCAAAATAACGGGATAAAAGGGGTGTGAGATTTTTTTCTTCACAAGAAATGAGAATGTTCTCATATTGACTGGAGTACTGAATGCATAACTATGTAATTATACCAAGAGCCATTGATTTTACACTTCGGATGGATTGTGTATTGTGCATAATAAAATTGTTAAAAAACATTTAAAAAAAAAAAGTCTACTGAGGTATATAGTATGATGGGTTTTGACCTGGGTATGCACTCACGTAACCAGCACCACAATCAAGATACAAAGCATTTCCATCACCCCAAAAAGTTTTTTTATGTCACTTTGCAGGCAGTCCTCCCCAGCTCTAAAAAAGTACAGATTGACTTTGTCTCACTATCCATTTTGCATGTTCTTGAATTTCATATCAACAGATTTGTATCGTATGAACTATTTTATCTGGGCCCCCTGTACTCAGCATATGGCTTCTGAAATCCATCCACATTGTTTTGTTTATCAGTTGTTCATTACTTCTCATTGCTGAGTGTTATTCCATGTTATGGATATACTTCAGTTTATTTGTCCATTTCCTCACTGATGTATATTTGGGTTGTTTCCAGTTTGGTGTTATTATGAATGAAACTCCTATGACTATTCATATATGGGTCTCTGTTTGCTTTCATTTTTCTTAGGTTAAGATCTATGAGTAGGAACTGGGAGTTACAGTAACTGAAAGTATAACTTTACAAGAAACTATGACCACACCATTGTGCATTCCCACCAGCAATGAATGAAGTCCCAATTGCTCTCCAACACTTGGTGTTGTCAATCTTTTTAATTTTAGTCATTCTCATGGGTTTGATTTATTTGGGCTTTAATTTCCATTTCCCAAATGATTAATGAATTTGAGCATCTTTTATGTGCTTATTGACCACTCATATATCTTCCTTTGTGATTGTTCAAATCTTTTTCCCATTTTTTTATTGGATGGTTTGTCTTCTTGTTGATTTGTAAGAGTTCTTTATACTAGATAAAAGTCCTTTGTTGGATATATGTATTTTGTTTTTACTTTTTTAATTGTGAAACATAACATACATACAAAAAACCAATAAATTTCTAAGTGCATTTTAACAAGTAGTTAAAGAACAGATTTGGTATGGGTTACAGTTCCATGATTTTCTGTTTTTCTTCTAACTGCTCCAAGATGCTAGAGACCGCAGAAGTGTCAATATAATAATTCAGTAGTCATACTCATTTGTTAAATCCTGTGTTCTCTGTTATACTCCTCCTTCTCCTTAAATAACATATATGCATAAAAGCAATAAATTTCAAAGTACATCATAACAATTAGCTGTACAGATTTCAGAGTTTGGTCTGGGTTACAATTCTACAGTTTTGGGTTTTTATTTCTAGCTGCTGTAAGGTACTGGAAGCTAAAAGAAATATCAGTATAATGATTCAGCAATCATACTCATTTGTTAAACCCAACCTTCTCTGTATAATTTCACCATCACCTTTGATCTCTCAGACTAAATGTGACTCTTTAGGGGGCTATTCCCATCCTAACTTTTTTATGTTGAAAGGGGCTGTCGATAATATGGGATAGAGGGATGGAACTAGTTGATATTCTGGAAAGGCTGGCCCCTCTGCATCTCAGGACGTATCTGGTCCAGGGACCCATCTGGAGATTGTAGGTTTTGGAGAGTTACTCTAGTGCATAGCACTGTTAGAGAATCTTACATCATGCCCTAGGTATTCTTTAGGATTGATAGAAATGGTTTTGGTTGGTGGTTGGCAAGTTATGATAAGTAGCAATGTCTAAATGAAGCTTGTGTAAGAGGGACCTCCAGTGTAGCCTCTCGACTCTATTTGAACTCTCAACCACTGATACCTTATTTGTTACACTTCTTTTCCCCCTTTTAGTCAGGATATTGTCGATCCCATGGTCCCAGGGCCAGTCTCATCCCTGGGTATCATCTCCCACGTTGCCAGGGAGACTTTCATACTTGAATATCATGTCCCACATAAGGGGGAGGGCAATGGTTTCACTTGCAGAGTTGGGCTTAGAGAGAGAAAGGCCACATCTGAGCAACAGAATAGGTCTTCTGGAGGTGATTTTTTGGCATACTTATGGGTAGGCTAAGCTTCTCTGCTACATACATACGCTTCACAAGAGTAAGCCTCAGATCAAGGACTTGGCCCATTGATTTAGGTGTCCCTAATGTTTGGCACAGTATCTAGGATTTCCAGTGGTAAAGTTTAATAGTTCTGTAATTTTTCTCCCATCCCTCAGGGGACTTTGCCAATAGTTCTTAATTATCTGCTTCATAAACTCTGGGATGTATCCAGGCATTACATTAAGCTATACAGGATTGTGTTTGAATTGTTTAAATGATCTATCCAGACAATTTGCGTTAGATTATATGCTACAGAAAATCTAGGTTCTGGACAAAATAAAACTTTTTTCCTTTGGTCTCAAAGAATAGGTGAAGTTCTAAAATACAGGCAATGTCTTCCTTACCCCTGTATTCTGAATTACCTTAATCCCAACCTGATCGGCTTCATTCTTATCTCTAAATACTAGGTTATACATATATAAAATAGCCCCTCAAAATCCAGAAATAACAATTACCACTCCAGACTAAATGTGACTGCTGTAAAAGCTTACAATCTAGGCCCCAGTTTTCTTATAAGTATTTTTTAAATGAGGTCATACAATATTTGCGCTTTTGTTTCTGGCTTATTTTGCTTCACCAAATGTCCCACAGGCTGATTCATATTGTTGCATGCCTCACAGCTTCATTCCTTTTTGTAGCAGTACCACGTTCCATTGTATGTTTACACCATCGTTCACTGATCTACTTCTCAGTCGGTGCATCTTTCAGCCGCCTCTTATCTACTAGGCCTCATGTATAATGCCCAAAGTCAACAGTCCATCAACACTCTCAATTTCAGATAATTTCACTGTTCCCAAGAGAATGATAGCCAATAAACACACCCTCACCAAATAGAAAACCCAGACCTCCCCCTAACTCTTATCCCTCCCCCCATTTTGTACCCCTGATATTGCTGCAGTACTGTTGATGTTTTCCTGTTAGATATAGCCCAGAGTATGCAATATTATTTTTCCCCCCATACCCCAAAATTATACCCTTTTTGTACAAGAGTCATATGATATATCCATATTTTAAAATTTCAGCTTCTGTGTGAGACTTAAGGGAGAAATGTTTATTTGGTGCAAAATTCCTGTTTTGGCTAGTGCATTTCCTAATTTAACTTTTATGGTCAGTTTAATTGAACACCATAAGTACATGGAATCTTGAATAGGACATGAGATTTTGTTGGTTTGTTAGTGTGATACCCCGATAAATCCCAGAGTGATTTGGACAATGAATAAAGAAATACTTGCAAAGTCCCCTTGGGGGAATGGGGAGAAAGGGGGAAATATTCAGTTTCCCATTTGGAGAATTTCTGATATGTTCACAAGCAGTGGGACAACGAAATCAATAGGCCAAGCCCTCGATCTTGGGGTTCGCCCCTGTGAAATTTTTCTCTGCAAAGGATAGGGTAAGCCTACTTAAAATTTTGCCTAAGAGTCACCCCCAGAGAACCTCTTCTGTTGCTCAGATGTGGCTGTTCTCTCTCTAAGCCGACAGGGCAAGTAAACTCACTGCCCTTCCCCTTCCCTCTTCCCATCCCCCACCCCGCTGCGTGTGACATGACTCCCAGGAGTATAAATCTCCCTGGCAACATGGGACAGAAATCCTGGGACTTGACATCAAGGGATTGAGAAAAACTTCTCGACCAAAAGGGGGAAGAGAGAAATGAGACAAAATAAAGTGTTAGTGGCTGAGAGATTTCAGAGTCATGAGGTTATCCTCGGTATATACACTTCTGGAAATATACCAAGTAGTGGTAGATAGAGGATATCTATATAGTATCTTATGCATTATATAGATATCCCTTTTTAGTTTATGGTATATTGGAGTGACCGGCGGGAAGTACCTGAAACTGTAGAGCTGTGTTCCAGTAGCCTTGATTCTTGAAGATGATTGTATAATGATATAGCTTTCACAGTGTGACTGTGTGACTGTGAAAACCTTGTGTCTGATGCTCCTTTTACGAGATAGGGATGAGGAGTATGGTATGTATGAGTTTTTTCTTTTTTTCTTTTTTCTTTCTTTTGCTGGAGTGATGCAAATGTTCAAAAAATGATTAAGGTAATGAATACACAACTATGTGATGATGTTGTGAGCCTTTGATTGTACACCATGTATAGAATGTTTGTATGTTTGTTTGTTGAGGTTTGACAATAAAAATATTTTTTTAATTTTAATTTTTTTTAAAAGATTCATACCATTGAAGTAGTTCATGCAAGAATTTATTTATATTTGTAGTGTTCATTGGTGGGACACATGAGTCTATACGACCCCTTTCAATCATGTTCACTTTCAGTATGATAACATTACTTACAGACCCATTAATGAATTACCTTCACTTCTATCAATTCCCTTACAATTAAGTTCAACCTCATTAGCAGACCATTCACCTATCTCATGCTTCTATGTATTGCTGAGTCCCCTATATTCTGTATTATAAGCTTCTGATTTTACCTTTTCCATGGTCATAAAAGTGCAATCATTCAGTATCTGTCCTTTTACTTCTGGCTTATTTCACTCAGCCTTATGTCCTCAAGGCTCATCCATCTTATCACGTGCTTCAGGACATCATTTCGTCCTGCATAATATTCCATTGTATGTATGTACCACATTTTGTTAATCTACTGGTCTTCTGATGGGCACTTAGATTGTTTCTATCTTTTAGCAATTGTGAATAGTGCTGCTGTGGACATCGGTGTGCATATATCTCTGTCTGTGTCATTGCTTTCAGCTCTTCTGTGTATATAGTGAGTAGTGGTATCGCTGGGTCATAGGGCAAGGATATATGTATTTTAGTATTACTTTGGACTTTAAAGTCTTTATTTTGTCTCTTATTAATATAACTACTCCAGTTTCCCTTTTTATTAATTTTATATAGTATGTTTCTTTCTACCAAGAAACAAAACAGAGGTATTGATCCTTCCCCAAATTCCATTCTCTTTGTCAGCCCCCACTTCAGCCTTCTCATTCACCCACTGCTCAGTCCCCAAACCCAAGTATGTCCTTGAATGCCCTTTTCCTCATATTTCCCCTCTAATCCATGAACAAGTGCTGTCAGCTTTACTTCTGGAATAATTTGAAACCCAACCCCTTCTTACCATTCTCTTCTGGGCCACTGCCACAACTTTCCAGTTAGTTTACCAGAGTGATCTTTTAAAAACAAAAATTAGGTGACCTCAGCTCCCCCATTCAGAACCAGTGGCTTCCTATGACACTTGGAAGAGACTCTTAACCAAGACCTGTGAGGCCGGGCCTGCTCTACCCACCTTCCTTTCCACCCTCATCTCCAGTTCCCCCATACCTCTACCTCCCTGGCCCATAGGCTTCGGCCATACTGGGCTTACTCTTCTCAGAACAGGTCAGGCTCCTTCCCTCCCCAGTCCTTTTGCTTTTGGAGTTCCTTCTCCCAAACCTTCATTTGGCTCTCTCCTCATCATTTAGGCCAGGGAGGCCTTCCCAGAGCAGCTTTTTGAAAGAATCACTGCATGTTATCCTATTTTATCTCCCTCATTGCACTCACCACCTCCTGGGTTTATCTTATTGATGCAATTATTGTCCCTTGTCCCTCACCTACCAGAGTATAAGTTCCCAGGGGGCAGGAACCCCTCTCTCTGATGCACTGCTGATTCTCCAATGCCAAGAATAGTGCCCAGCACATAGGCCCCTTCTTTGGGCCCCATTGTTCTCAGGAGGATGGAGTAATGGACCTGCTTGTTCCCCTTTGATGTCCCCCCAGCAGTCAGCACAGTCCCTGACATATAGCAGATGCTCTGTAAATGCTGTATAAATAAAGACATGGCAATATCGTTGCTAGTACTGGCAATAGCAGCTGCTGTGACGGTCCAGGGATGAAGGCATTGTTACCCCATTTACAGATGAAGAGACTAAAGTTTAGGGCACTAACCAGCCTGTTTCCAAAACTCGTGAGAAGCAGAGTGAGGATTCCCACTCACATCTCTCTGGCTCCAGAGCCCAAGTTCCCACCCAGGCTGTGACTGGCTGCCTGTCTGGACAGATGGATTGATGGATGGATGGATGGATGGATGGATGAATAATCAGGCTGAATGGAGGCATGAGTGATCATATGTTCCCTCACATCCCTTCCCGTCCCCCCTCCCCACAAGTGGCTGAGTCCATGTCCTAGGCTCTCCCATCTCCCCCTTCAGCTCTCTGAACCCCAGACGCTGGCGAAGAGTGAAGAAGTGTGCAGGAACCAGGGAGCTGGTGTGTTCCATGATGTGCCTGGAGAAACAGGACCTGTTCAACAAATTCAAGGGGCGTGTGCAGGCAGCTTCTCCCAGCTCCAGGTCCCCCTGGGTGGAGTCTAAGGACTTGGATTACCTTTTTGAAGGTAGGTCTGAGGCTGAAAGAATGGGCAGGGAGGCTCTCTGTCCAGGAACTTTACTCAGTGGCACTGCCATTCCTAGCCTTCTGCCTCCTGCTTCTCCAAAACAGAGAGCAGCTGTCCAGGATAGCCTGCCATGGTGCCCCAGATCCAGCCTGAGTGGCCTGGCTTCATGGTGGGGAGTTTGGGAATTCTAGCCAGTTAACCCTAACAGAGTTAGTGACACAAACAGATTTGCACGCTGATATTCTTAGCAGCACTATTCACAATCGCTAGAAGATGGAAACAAGCAAAAGATGAGTGGATTAACAAAATTTGGTATATACATATGATGGAATATTATGCAGCAGTAAGACGGAATGACATCCTGAACCACATGACAAGCAATTCAACTTGTACTTCCTACTAAGAATGTCTGTTATCTTTTATTTTACATCACCTTGGTCATATACTACACAAGGCATGTTATATACTTATTCCTATTTTTTTAATGTTCAAGCTCTCTCTTTAAGACACAAATTTCTTTCTGTCCTGGTGGCAAAAGTCATGTCAGTACACTCTAGGAATTTTGATGGGAAAAGAAGATAAAAGTAGAGAGAAAAAAAATCCCTCATGAGTACTCATTCAGAAATAAGCAGTTTTAACACTTGGGAGAGACAGCACACTTTTTCCCCCCAGGATTATTTTATTTCTAATCCTCACAACGAACTTATGAGGTTTATTTTCATTATACCTTTAAAAATAAACAAGACTCCCAGAAGCTAAGGAACTTGCCAGGTGACACAGCTGGAAAGTAGTGGAGATAAGATGGGAGTTTAGATCTTTCTGACCTTGAGCAAGAGGATCAAGAATGGGGAGAGGCTGCTTACAAAGGGACGATAGACACCCAGACAATACCCTCATGGAGCTTAGAGCTGTCACTTGCTGCTTTGGCAATGGAAGGAGAGGGAGGGAATGAATGAATGATGTCAGGAAAGAATGGCAGAAAAGTAAAAGAGATGATTTGCAAGGGAAGAAGCTGGATGGAAGGAAGAGTGAAAGGGGAAAAAGGATTGAAAGGTAAGGGAAGAAGAGAAATGTAAAAAGGATGGAGGAGAGGCAGAGGAAACAATGGGTGAATGGGAAGGAGGGAGGCTCGGTGGAAAGACAGATGCTTGTGAGGAATGAAACAGGTATGGATGGAGAGGTGGGGAATGGAAGTAAAGGTGATGGGCGGATAGCGCAGAAGGAATGCCACTGTCTAGGAAGGGCAGGAGAGAAGGGAAGGGAAAGGAAAAAGGAAAGAACTGAGAGAGGAAGAAGAGGGAGGAGGAAAGGAAGGAGGGAAAGGATGAAGGAAAAACAGGAAGAAAGATCTATAGCTAGGAAAGAAAAGAAGAATGAATGAGTAGAAAAGTAGACTGGCTGGTTGAAAGGAAGGCAGGAAGTACAAATGAAGGCAGAAAGAAAGAACGAATAAGAAGTAATGTTGGCTGGAGAGAAAAGAAACAAGGAAAGGATTATTGGAAAGAGAGGAAGGATGATTGGGGAGGCAGTCTGGCTAGAGGAATGAAGGATGAACCACGGCAACTGTTGGATAGTTTGGAATAGTAGATTAGAAGATTAGAGGGAAAGACACAGTGAAGAAGTTAAATTAAAAAAAAAAAAAAAAACCTGCTGCTTCCTCCCTGAAGCCCTCCGGATTCTCCTGCAGCAGCCCCAAGCCAGAATGCCACTCCCCGCGTCGGTACTGCCACCACACTATGCCTCCTCTCCGCCCTGAGCCAGGTCACTTGCTTGTGTTTTCGTAGTTTGTGTATTTCATTTCCCCTTAATTGTCAGGTAAGGGCCGGGCCTGGAGGCAGGAGAATGGACACAGCAAAGCCCCAGAGGGCGCTAACGGGTGCTTTCTGTCCCTGCCAGTGGAGCCGGCCCCACCCAGCCTGGTGTTCACCCGGATGGAGAAGGTCCTGAGCGTCAACGCCACATACCAACTGCCTGAGTGCATACCCCCGCTGGACCTGGAGTACGAGGTGAATTTCTGGAAGGAGGAGACTGGGAATAAGGTAGGATGACACACACCCCCCCCAGCCACCTCCCGCTGAACCCCTTACTGTCCTGCCCGGCCCTGCTATTCCCCCCCTCCCAGCCTGCTCCCCCATACCTTCTCCAGGCAGCCTTTCCCAGCACACTCCCCACTCCTGGCAGTCCCCCCCCCTGCCCTCAGTGCCACTGAGCTAGCCTCAGTCACATCTCAGTGACCATGCCTGTGACTGTCTCATAGGAACAGAAGAAACCCAGGACCCACCTGAGGGAGACTCAGGACAGGGCAGGGACTGCAGAGTGATAGGCCTGCAGCCTGCCGCTGCCTTCTCCACCAGAGAGGCCAAGTATAGGGCACCTGCCCTGCACATCACAGGAGCCACAGCACAGCAGTTTTCTCCCTCGTTTCTTTGTAAATTATGAAACCCTTTATTTATTTATTTATTTTTGCATGGGCAGGCACGGGGAATGAACCCGGGCCTCCAGCATGGCAGGCAAGAACTCTGCCTGCTGAGCCATCGTGGCCTGCCCCAAACCCTTAATTTTTGTTTCTTAATAAAATCTGTGGAAGAAGGGTGAGCTATAGGAAACCTATTTGTCAAGCCACGAGATTCATTACAGAAAAAAATCAGAAAATACAGATAAGGGCTAAGAAGAAAATCAAAAGTACCCAGAGGCAACCCCTAACAATTCTTTGGTATGTAGCCCACTTCAGACCTATGTCATACGAATGCATGTGTATGTATTTATTTACAGCAGAGTTTGGCAAACTTTTTCTGTTACGGTGCCAATGAGTGTGTATTTTTGGCTTTGCAGGCCAGTCTCCATTATAATTTCTGAGCTCTGCCGTTGTAGCATGAAAGCGGCCATATACTATAGGTATAGAATCAACATGGCTATGTTTTAATAAAACTTTATCTACAGAAACAGGTGGCAGACCAGATCTGACCTGTAGTTCACAGTTTGCCGACGTCTGATTTATGGAAGGAATCACCACCATTAAACCACTTTATAGCCAGCTTTACGCAATTAGCAACATATCACAAACATCTTAAGATGTTTTTCTGCACTGTAATAGGAAGTGATTGTATCAGGTCCATCGCATGGCTATATGGACCATTGCTTTTTATGAAATCTTTCCCTTGTGGAAATCAGTTTTTCGTTGCTCCGGGTCATTGGACAGGTACTTTGGTCTTTCTGAGCCTCAATTTACCCCAATTTAAGCATGAGTAACAGGTTTACACCTTCCCAAGGGAGAACTGTTGTCAAAAATTAAGCCTTTCGAAAATGGTAAATGAATATGCGTTCTCCTCACCTGTCTGATCCAGGTTTTACATCGCATGGGGAGGCCTTCAGACATGCATCTAATAAACACACTCACACAGGCACACAGCCATTCAATATTTATTCAGCAAATGTTTGCCCAGTGCCTCTTACATCCTGCCCGGGGTGCTAGGGTTCCACTAATCCACTTCAGGGACCAGATAGTAAATAGTTACAGCTTTACAGGCCACAGTCTGTCACAGCTGCTCACCTCCAGCTTTGTAGCACAAAAGGAGCCGCAGACCCTGTATAAACAAATGGGCATGGCCATGTTCCAATAAAACTCTGTTTACAAAAACAGGTGTCGGGCCACGTTTGGCCCATGACCTACAGTTGGCTGACCCCTGTTCTTGTTCATTTTTTTTCTGCCGAACCAACATTCCCATCCCACTCTCCTGTATACTCTGGTCCTAGGGATTTAGATCTGAATCCAAGGTATACCTGCCCTCCCTTCGGGAATCTCACAAATATTCTAGACCAGCACTGTCCAGGAGAAACAGAATGCAAGCCAAAGAATTTTAATATTTCTAGGGACCACATCTAATAAAGTAAAAAAGAAACAGGTGAAGTTAACTTTAATAATAGATTTTATTTAATCTTACAGATCTAATATGTTATCGTTTCAACATGTAATTAATATAGAAATTATTGAGCTAGTTTACATTCTCTTTTTGCTTTCCACCTAGTCATTGAAATCGGTGTGTATTTTATGCCGATGGCACCTCTCAGTGTGGGCCAGCCACATTTCAGGTGCTTGGTAGTTACATGTGGCCAGTGGCTGCTGTACTGGGCAGCACGGCCCTCGGGTCTCCTCTGCCTGTAACAGCTGAATGACCCCCTGGGGTAGGAAGTCAAAGGACCTGCCCCCCAAAGTGCTGAAGCAAGAGGGAGGAGCAGAGGACCAGCAGGCCCAGGAAAAGGTGCATGTGGGAATGGCCCTCAGTGGCAGGGTTGATCTGAACTAGGCCATCCCTATCTCAAGACTCAGTTGAAAAAGAAACCAGGCAGTGTTGGGCAGTGCTCCCCCAGTGCTTGGACTTCAATGCAGGAAAAGAAAAGAAGGCGGAAGCATCACCGTCGTACCCTGCCCACTGATCCCACGCTGACCTGGCTGCCCAGAGTCAACCCCACAGCAGATCTGCCTGACCTCTGCCTCGCTTTCCACGCAGACCCTATTTCCAGCAACCCCCCATGGCCAGCTGGTCCAGATTCCTCTCCAGACAGCCACCCGTGGTCATCACTGCCTCAGTGCCAGGACCATCTATACCTTCACTGCCCCCAAATGCAGCAAGTTCTCCAAGCCCACTTGCTTCTTCCTGGAGGATCCAGGTGGGTGCAGAGTGGTGCAGAGCGACTCTTTCCCCGGGTCTCAGAGTTGCCATAATATAATGGTTAGAATGTGTTGAGTCTAGAGACAGACTCACCTAGATTAAAATCCCAGCTCCACCGCACTGTTATTCTTTCTTCTCTAGAAGCCAGCTGGCCATTCCTGGTGCTTCCGCTGCTTCTGCTGCCGCTGCTGGTGGTGATTGCCACAGGGGGTGTGATCTGGACGAGCTTTGTGGGAAACCCCTGGTTTCAGCGGGCAAAGATGCCACGGGCTCTGGTATAGTAAATCTCAGGGGGCAGGTGGTAGATGAGGGTAGAGGTTGAAGAATAAGGAAGTGAGGCTAGATTTACAAGTAGTTAAGGTAGAATATCAAGATAATCCAGACCACAGACTTTTCCTATTTTCAGGTCTAAATTTCCACCATTAATAACTCATTCCTTTGGCACCCGATTAAAATAGCAAATACTCCTGGGAGGGAGGAGTGCTTTACGTCTTTCTTAGTGAAATAACCTCATCTCTCCTAAGGATTTGTTGGGTACCAAAAACAGAGCCCTTAGTCTTAGGACTCGGGCATGGTGCCCAGAATGGATGTGGTGAAGGTGACGCCGAAAGAGGAAGTCATAGGAGAGCCCAGTGCTTAGTTCACAGATTAACCAAGGATCAGTCTTGCCAGACACGCCTTGGAACTTCCTCACTAGTCCTTGGGCTCACTTCCTTAGAATCTGGTGACCAGCTTGGGTAGGGGAAAGGGGCGAGGCTCAGAGGGCAGTGGGGTGAGGTTGGGGCTTTGAGGCTGGATTCTGAGTGTTGCTGTACAGGGGAAGTTTTCAGGGTTCCTGGCTCCACTTCCTATGGGAAATCCCACTGACTCTGATGGTAGGTACAGCCTCTCAGCCTTCCCATTTTGTGCTCACCAGCTCACCTTCCAGCAGACAGCACCTACATCCTAGGGACTTCTCCTGGGGGCTAGGATCTGTCCTGCTCCAATGCATGGTAGGCTGCAAGTGGCTGGGAATTAGCACCACCACCACCCCTTAGAGGGGTGACAGCAGCTGGTGCCTAAATGCTCTGCCCTCTCTCCCCAGGTGGGGTGCTCTGAACTGAGCACACTGCAGCTGCTCCCTGAGTTCCCCAGCAGGATTTGTCCCCCAGTGCCCACAGTGGTAACTTTCTTAATAATACCCCCTTTGTTAGCTACTTTTCTGCCACCTGGGATCACGTCCTAGAGAAAATACCCACTCTCGAGTGTTTTTCTCAGGGTCTGTTTCTAGGGGAATACAAATTTAAAAAGGCATGTTTCAAGAAAGCCTGAATTCTGTGCTCTTTTCTTCCCTCCCCTAATTAGGACTTTTCTGGGCACAGAACCCCGATGGCAGCCTTTCAGCCCAGTGGCCCAGAATCCCCAGATGACTTGCTCCTCTGTCCCAAAAAGGAACTGACCAGAAGGGCCAGGCTGACCCCTGGAGTCAAAGCCCCATCTGCCCTGCAGGCAGAGGCAGAGAAGGACAGCACTGAGGATGAGGAGGAAGACACAGATGACAGTGACAGCTTCCAGCCCTACATTGGACCACCCCCCTTGCTGGGACAAGGGTGTCAGATACTGGGGCAGGCTGAAGCAGATGGGCCGGACTCAGCGGGGCCCTACATTCCTCTGGTCCAAGTCAAAGACGCCCCTACTTGGGATTATTCACGTAGATGCTGGGCCAGCACCGTGGGCTCCTCCTCCTGGGACAAGGCGGAGACCCCTGCCTATCTGGCCCAAAAGGGAACAGGCAAGGAGGTGGATGGGAATGGGCATTGGGATCCTCTCCCATTACCTGAATTTTCCAAGGACTCGGGTTCCTTGGAAGAGCCACTGAAAGACGACCTCTCCTCACGGCCCACCTGGGGCTCCTCATCAGCAGGGCCAAATCTGGTCCCCAGGGAGCCCCTGGTTTCTCTCCAGACATTGACCTTCTGCTGGGACAGCGGCCCCAGGGACGAGGAGGAGGAGGAGGAGGAAGAAGAAGAAGAAGAAGATGGAGGGGAATCAGAAACTGAGAACAGTGACGCTGGAGGCTGGGAGACTGAGAGACCCCTGAGCCCTCGGGGCAAGGATGAGCTGCTCGGGAACTACATGGCAAGGTGACCCCACCTTCCTGCTTCCCAGCAGGTCTGGCGCTGCTGCCCCAGCTGCTGGCTCCTCCAAGGGCCCAAGACACCACCAAGAGTTGAGAGCCTGCAGTCGTCTCTGCGGCCTGAGGGTTCTCGCTACACTTCCTGGAGCTGCTTGTCAGTTGGGTTGAGTGGGGAGAAGCTGCCCCATCCTATGGCTCACCCTCTGAGGACTGGACCCCCAGAGG
The DNA here is from genome assembly GCA_004026745.1 of Myrmecophaga tridactyla. Taxonomy (NCBI): domain Eukaryota; kingdom Metazoa; phylum Chordata; class Mammalia; order Pilosa; family Myrmecophagidae; genus Myrmecophaga; species Myrmecophaga tridactyla. Next base: position 49,695 of record PVIY010011422.1, on the reverse strand, counting down.
GTGGAGACAGGATGAGCTGAGATTGAGGGTTGGTTGAGAATCAGATCCCGAGACCCATTGTTCCTGGGGTAACAGACCAGGTGGAGAAAGTACCTCCAGACAGCAAGTACCTCCAGACAGCATACAACAGGTGAGGTCAGATGACAGGGCACATCGAGGGCAGACACCACCGAAGAGCTGGTTGATATTTGTAGGGGGAGAGGTCATCCTGCTGGAGGCACTTCTGGTATATCAGAGCCTCAGGCCTTCCTCCAACACCCATGGAGCCCCCTCTTCCCCCAGGTCAGGCTTCCTTAGTCAAAAGTCCCCTCAAATGGGCCCAGATGAATCAAAATCCCTTCAGCTAAGGGTACTGGAGGGGAAGGCAAAGGAAGATCATTACTCAAATCCCAGTCCTTAGGGTCATGGTATTGCACAGTCTTTTTTTTTGCATGGGCAGGCACCGGGAATCAAACCTCAAACCCAGGTCTCCAGCATGGCAGGCAAGACCTCTGCCTGCTGAGCCGCCGTGGCCTGCCCTGCAGTCTTTTAATGTCAGATCTGGGTTCACATTCCAGCTCTGCCATTTACTAGCTGTGTGATCATAGGTAAGTGACCTTCCCTTCCTGAACTTAGGTTTGCTCATCTGCATCTACCTCCAGGGCTGCTATGAGCGTTCAGGGAAATCTCAGACGTGTGTAGCACAGTACCTGCACAATCATTCATGCCCTCAGTGTGGGGCAGGAAGGATTCTCCATCATCCAGGCTCTGAGGAGACCCCTCCCTGAGCATCACCCATCTGTGATCCCCAAACTTCGAATGGCTGGAAGTATTCAGCTTTCAACCCTGTCTCCCCTCTAGTTTACCTCCTTCCTCCCACCCTGCTCCTGGCCTCCCCATCAGGAAAATGAGCCCTTAGAAGGCAGACCTTGGTCCCTCACCCTTTGCCCAGAAATGGGAACTCAGTGGTCCACCTTCCAGCGGTCCAATGTGTCGGGAATTTGGATGCCTGGGCCTGCCATCACTGTTTTGGGTAGCACGTTAGACCCTTTGGTTGACTATTGGTGTCATAAAGGAAAAGTCTTTTCCCTTCCAGTCCTGCAAACAGTTGACTGCCCCCACCTGCGGGTCGTGGTGGGCATTCTCAGACAACTGCTTTGCTAGCCCTCCTCCACTTGTCCTGCATACGGACAAGCATCCCTGAGTCTTCGCCCTCATGACCAAGACTTTTGTCAGTTTTGTGGCCAGGGATCTGAACTCTTAGCTTTCTGACCTGAACCCAGTCATTTAACCTGCCAGGACGTCCATTTCTCCATTTGCCATAAAAGGATATTTGTGCCTGTTTTATCTACAGAGCTGTGTTGTTTGAAACCATCATAAGGGTATAGTAGTCAGTGGCAGATATGGAAAAATTCCTCGACGTTATCAAGTCCAGAGGTTCTCAGACCTTGCTGCTGAAAGGCCTTTGTCCATAGGGAGAAGTCTCAGATGGGGGGAACCGCAGGGCTGGAGCCCCCTCCTCAACTTCAACCTAAGCAGCCTCTTGTGCCCTGATTTGCGTACAATGGCCTCCCACTTGAGGTTTTGTTTAGGGAATGAATAAGAAATCAGCCAACCACCATTCCAGTGAAGAAGCGGAGGCCCGGGGTGGCAAAGGTTCTTGCTAAAGTCACCCAACAAGGAATGGCAATTTATTGTGTATGAAATTGGTCTCCTCCCAACTGGGCCATGTCCAACAAAGGGCCTAGATATTACCCAGGATTTCCAGGTGGCATTAAGTTGGCAAGAAGCCGTCACTGCTGCTGGGGCTCCCACGTTCCTCTGGGGGTTTCCCCCACAATGAGACTTTTCCACGTTGTTGAACTCACAGGAGGAACAAACTGAAACCACAGAGCTGGAACAGACGGTGACTCAGGGCCAGCTCCCAAGGAAATGCCCAGAAGCTGACCCAGCCAAGCTGCCTCATGGAGGTAACTTCGCAAAACTAAGAGCTGCCATTGCTATTGTCTTAAGTAACCACTTTATTCTTGTTTTGTTCTTAAAGTTCAGTTTCTAATAGAGGCTGAGATTTTGAGGAATTCTAAAATCCAGCTCCGTTATAGTCATCCAGTAGGGAAAAAACCGTGGGAAGCATGTATGCCTGTTTGAATGTATGATGTACCCCAGAAAAGCCATGTTTTTACCCTGAGTTAGTCTTGTGGAGGCAGCCATTTCTTTTAATCCTGGTTTAGCCATGTAGGTTGGAATCTTGTGGTTAGGTTGTCTCCGTGGAGATGTGACCCACCCAGTTGTGGGTGTTAATTGTGGATTAGCTGGAGATGTAATGCCACCCATTTCAGGTGAATCTTGATTAGTTTACTAGAATCCTTTAAAAGGACACATTTTGGTGAGAGTCAGAAACGAAAGAAAGGACAGAGCCTAGACAAACAACAGAAGCCTGAGAGCCTATGGAAACTTCCCAGCAGAGCTGACACAGGTACAGACACGTGGATGTTTGGAGATGCTTTGGAGCCCAGCAGACATTGTCATGAGATGTTAAGTAAACCAGGACCTGGAGAGAGCCAAGGGAAGCCAAGAGATGAAGGCCAGCCGTGGAGAAGTGAAGTGAGGAACCCCCACAGGAACAGAGGCTGAAAGCAACAGAGCCCAGGAGCAAGGGACCAGTCTACCCTTTCAGATGACACAGATGTTCCAGATATATCAACCTTTCTTCCATTAAGGTATCTTTCCCTGGATGCCTTAGTTTGAACATTTTCATAGACTTCAAACTGTAAGCTTGAACCTTATTAAATTCCCCTTTTTAAAAGCTGTTCCAGTTCTGGTATATCACATTCCAGCAGCTTGCAAACTAACACAGCCTGATAATCAATATACTATCTTGTTACATGTGTTCAGCTCTCAACTGTTTACAAAACCCTTTCACATTTCTGAGAGCAGAAGCAGGGAGCTGCAGAGCAGCAGGGAGGATTGGACCACACTCAAAGGCTCTCAAGTGAAAAAGTATAGCACCTTGGGTTAAAGCAACATATCTAATTCTTTAAAGAAGCTGAGAAGAGTCTGTATTCTTAGATATTTATATTTATTCCTAAATTTGTTCTAGGTTTATATCATATTTAAATAATGCCCTAATACTTGTTGGCATCTACCCCAAACTGTTTTAATAAAGTTCTATTTTTAAAGAAAAATTGAACAGAAAAGTGTGTGCTTTTATTTTTCAATGGCTCTTCACCACTCACAATGGGAAACCTAAGTGTTAAGAAACAAGAGTCTTGGGTTAGGTCCCCCAGAAACAGGCCTAGAGACGAGGATTTGGGGGTATAAAGTGGTACATTTGGCAGTGACTCCAGGATGCACTGCTAGGGGTGGGGGCAGGTGAGACAGGGAAGTGAAGGCAGCCAGTCAAGGTATATAAACAAGAAGGTTGCTGCTATGGACAGCGAGCACAATCCCACTGGAAAATTTTTTGGGGGGTGGGGTCATGTAGCACACTCCAGATCAGTTCCCCCTTGCCAGGGCAGGAGCTGGGGTATCAGCCCTGTGTTGAAGGCTGCTCCCTCAGGCAGAGTTAATCTGGGTGCATAGGAAAGATGAGTGCCAGAGATATGGGCAGGGCCTCAGTATCCTCAACGGCACCACCCTGGCAGCTCACTGATTGCAGCTATGGTCATTGGAAAGACATAGCACAGCCTCTGTGTGGTTGACCTTTCAAGCCCAAACTTATGGTGGCAGGTCTCTATCGAGGAGCGTCTCTCCCCTCCCAGCGATTCTTCCAGGGCCATGTGGTGGCTGCCCAGCAAAGACTTGCAAAGCATCACCTTTGACTGATACCAGGTGAGCACCAGACCCAGATGGAGCTGGTACAAGTCCCTCTCCCTGGGATTCGGAAGTCTTCCTGGCTGGTGGGACCTGGAACAGGTAACTTCCAACCTACAATGGCCATATTTCCCACTCTGAGGAGCAGGAAAGCCCAATCTGCACATGAGACAAGAGTGGGGCCGCCCCATGAGAAGCCAAGAAGAGAAATGATATGCTCTGGTTCCAGTCCATTCCCAAGGCCCAGACACAGCCCTGTTCTCAGCATCTCTAAGTTACCCCTACACCCCGGTTTTAGGCCAGCATTTAAGCCAGCATCTCCTGGCTTTTATTACTTGTAACCAAATGTCCTTGGTAATTCACCAAGACAGAGACAGTGAATGTCACAATTTATGGTCAGAGTTGGAATATCTGCCTTCGTAAATGTATATGCAGAAGGTCCTTTCTATATAACGGAGCAATAACTAGGGCTCTGTCTGAGATTCTACAAAAGTTTCGTGCACCATGATTACTTTCCAGAAACCTACAACTTCCAGATGGTTCCTAGGCCAGATAAGTCCTGCAATCCAGAGGGGCCAGCCTCTCCAATAATATCAGCTAGTTCCATCCCACTATCCCATATTATCGACACCCCTTTCCAACATGAAAAAGTTAGAATGGGTATAGCCCCAATACCCGTAAAGATTGGGAGAAGGATCAAAGGAGAAGGAGGAGTTATAACAGAGAAAATAGGATTTAACAAATGAATATGACTGATGAATCATTATATTGATATTTCTTTTAGTCTCCATTGTCTTGGAGCAGCTAGAAGGAAAAAACTAAAATTGTGTAACCTGTAGCCCATACCAAATTCTGAAATCTGTTCTACAACTACTTGTTATAATGTACTTTGAAATTTACTGCTTTTTTGAATACATATTTTATAATTAAAAATTTGACAGAGAAATTAGAAAATGAACTAGAATTAATCAAATAGTGTCACATTTTAGAATTTAAATTCTGTTCAATAAATATTTTTTAACTAAAAAAGAAAATGGAGCAAAACTTTCCTCTCCAAACCACCTCCCTGCCTTCTTATGCCAGGTCACCTTTTGAGCTCTTTTCAGCCTATTTGCTTCCCTTCTGGACCGTGGTGGCGTGGCAGGGCTGCTCAGATCGCACGTGTTCTCCCAAGGACAGTGCTCAAGGTTGCTGGGAGGGGGGAGGTTTGGGGTAATGGATGTTACCTCCTGGAACTCCTCTACGGAAGGGACTGGTTTTCCTCCTGGCACAAGCATCTGGCACAGAGATGAATGAATGAACGAATGAATGACTCAATGAATCAAGGTCAGGAAGAGGTTGAGCAAGAACTCCCAAGGCGCTGACTGTGCCTGACTTCTGTATAAGTTAGCCAGAAAGCTTGCATCAGATGATGCCATCCTACACCCCAAATTCCTGCTGCACGGCAATGCCTGTCTTCCCTCAACCCCGCGTCTGCTCAGAGGGGGGCTTCAGAGCTGTGCAGTGAGTGAGTCAGTGAGGGACTGGGAGCAAGTGGGGCTCAAAACAGTCCCTGAGTCTCCTAGTGTTTTCGCTCTGTAACTTATTTTCCAGATGGTTTAGGCCTCACTCCATCAGTGATTGCTTGCTTACATCTTTCTTGAATTCATACTGTGTATGCAAAGCGGAGCTAAAGTGATGAGGGTTTTTTGTTTTTTTAAACAGACCAGACGGTATATATAAACCCAAATAGGTGAGTGAGTTCCATGAGTCAATTACTCAAGAGATACTGGTTTGCTGTGGGACCCAGTCCAGCCCAGAAAGCCCCACCCCATGGCGTGTGATAATGCAGGATACAGAGGTGTGCAGCTTTTATCAATTGTCAAGGGTGATTTTGTTTTCTTACTGCCTCTTTAAATAGGTTAGGAGGAGAAGGTGGGGGGATCCCAAGATAGGAGTGCCTCTGAGTACCCTGTCCTGGTGGGCAGTGGGGATGGTCTCTGGGTGTCCGAGCCTGCAGGATGAGTCTGGGCTGTCCTTGCGGGGACATGCACCACCCCCCCAACCTCACTTTCTCTGGACCTTGGAAGCCGATTCCAGCAGGGGCTCAGAGCTCCCGTCCCTCCATTCCTCAGTGAGCCCCAGGCCCTGCCAAGGCCTAATCTGTAGGCTGCAGCACCTTTGCCTCCCCCACCCCTGGGGTTTCCAAGTGGACATCATTGTCCTTATTGCCCCCACCCACACTCTGCACACTCAGGAGTCCAGGTTTCGGCACAGGCGTTTAAGGGACCTCGCTTTGCCCTTGGTTCCTCATTTTGTACCAGGAGGCCCGCTGCATGAGACCATGCCTCAGAAACAGCCCCGCCGCGTCGATGTGCCTGGCCCTCACAGCAGCGCTGAGGAGCAGAGGTACTTTTTCCAGTTTGCAGATGAGAAGGCTGAGGTTAAGTGACCTGCACACAGTGGGTAAGTGGCAGAGGTAGGATTTGAACCCAGATCTCTACCCAAAGGCCGTATTCTCTCCACTTCACCCAGCTCCCAGAGGACAGATGAAAGTGTTATCTACATCCTGGCATGAGAAGCTGGATCTTCTTTTTATTTTTCTGGGGAAAAATAACCTTCTAAGCATGTAAGAAGCTTCTGGAACTCCTTATCCCGAGAGATGAGTCAATAAATGCTGGGATAAATGTGTCCTCATGTAATCCACAATAGTCATGAAGGGGATTCTGGGATGGCGGGAAGATTTCCAACCCCAAAGCCACGCAGAAACAGGAAGGGCTCAAGTTCCAAGGGCCTTCGAGATGAAGCCTCCCTCCCAGAGAGAGAAGCTGAGGCGCTAAGGGAACGTGGCGTTGGGTGCAGAGCTGGGACATGCCCAGGCCATCTAAGTCAGTGTCCCTGGTTGAAAAAGCCCAGGCTTAGAGTCAGATGGACGCCAAATTGAGCCTCAGGCTTCTCTCCAGGAAGAGGCTCTGGGGCGGGTGGTCCAGCTGTGCTCCTTGTTCCTCCATCCAGGAATGCCAGGGGCCTCAGGCTCTGTATTGCAGAGTTGCCACCAGAGACAGCGCGCCCCACCCTGGAAGCCCTCCTGCAGATGCCCCCCTGCTCTCTGATGTTCTCACTTCCACAGAACAAGTTCTGGTTTCCCTGGGTCTTAAAAGAAGAGAATGGAGCAGGACACGTTCCTGAGTACGCGTCTTTTTTTTTTAATTGATACATATTATATATTCACACACCAGGTAATCATCCAAACTAAACTGTGCAATCTGTGGTTCGCAATCTCATCATATAGCTGTGCATTCATCATCACCATCAACTTTTTTCTATTTTGTGAAAAATAGCATATATACAAAAAAGCAATAAATTTCAGCGCATCATAAGAATTAGTTGTAGAACAGCTTTCAGAGTTTGGTATGGACTACAGTTCTACAATTTCATGTTTTTACTTCTAGCCGCTTTAAGATGCTGGAGACTAAAAGAAATATCAATATAATGATTCGGCAGTCATACTCATTTGTTAAACCCTACCTTATCTGTATAACTCCACCATCACCTTTGATCTTTCTTCCCCTCTTTAGGGATGTTTGAACTATGCCTATTCTAACTTTTTCATGTTGGAAGGGGCTGTCGATAATATAGGATGGGGGATGGAACTAGCTGATGTTCTGGAGAGGCTGGCCCCTCTGCATTTCAGGACACATCTAATCCAGGGACCCATCTGGTGGTTATAGGTTTCTGGAAAGTTACCCTAGTGCACAGAACTTTTGTAGAATCTTATATAATGCCCTAGGTGTTCTTTAGGATTGGCAGGTACGGTTTTGATTGGGGTTTGGCAAGCTATGATAGGTAGCAATGTCTAACTGAAGCTTGTGTAAGAGTGACCTCCAGAGTAGCCTCTCAACTCTATTTGAACTCTCTCAGCCACTAGCATATGTCATTTTAAAACATGCTTTTTCTACAGCTTAGGGATGTCCCGTAGCCAGTATCGAAGCCCTGGCCCGTTTCCCCAGTACACTCATTCATTCAGCAATATTGCTGAGTGCCTGCTTTGTGCCAGCTTGTACTGGATGCTGCAATCCCGAGGGGAGCAGGTTACACCCTCTACCTCCACAGTCAGCAGAGGCACCAGGGGAAATGGATAATATAATGCCATCAATGTCAGGCTGGGGCCAGAGCACCAGGCTCGGGTAGGCAGCATATACGCACACAGGGAAGGCTTCCTGGAGGAAGTAAATATGAGGAGAGTTCCAAAGAATGACCAGGAGTTAGACAGGAAAAAGAAGTGCAGTGGGTATTCCAGACAGTGAGAACAGCTCATACAAAGGCTCAGAGGCAAGAGAATGCGAGGAACATTGGAGAAAACAAGTGCATTTTCCTGACAATCCGAGCCAAAGACTCAGCAGGGCAAATCTGCGGCTAAAAGGGTCAATTCCATAAGTCAATGTTGGACATCTGCTCTGTGTTCAGCCAATGGGAGGGTACAGAGAAATACATCGGGGCTCTTTATAATCACAATGCTTTCTCTCTCATTGGGAAGACATTGAATTTTAGAGACCAGAGGGTGAGATTATCTAGGGAACATCTACCAGAGCCCAGAGCCTCTCTTTGAAAACCTCCAGCAGCCAAGAGCTTTCTACCTCACCAGTCCATCCCAGAGCCACCCATGTCATCCTAGTGAGAGCTATTTCCTTACCTCCAAGGAAAATTTGCTTCCCTACATGGTTCTCCACTGACCTGGTTTTCTCGTTTAGACTCAGTTACACAAATTGGGTCTAGAACCTTCTCTGCACAACAACCCCTCAGATATCTGAGGACCGTGCTCATGCCCCACCTTCCCCGCAGCCTGAACCTCTCCTTCCAGATGTGAACATGTAACTCAACTTAAGAATAATACCAGACAATGCCAAGATGCAGGGCAGACCAGAAGCTCTGGACGGATTTTTTAAAAATGAGACTTGTGATCTGGCCTTGTCATGAGCATTCAAGTCCCAGGAAGTGAAGACATGCCAGCTGGGCTTCAAAGAAGTAGTTGTTTGAGGGAGAGGAAATGGCACTCCAGGAGAGAGGCACAGCCAGACAAAGCATTTCTTTAGCTTTTTTGTAATACAAAATGCCCCCACCCCTGAAGCAGGGATCTTGATCACATCCACCCTAACCAGAGTCCAGCCTTCTTCAAACTTCTTGGCGGGGCCCAGCAAGTACCCCCAGCCCAAACACCCCTTCCAGTGGACGTCACGTTAATCTCTTTAGACACAGCTCTGCACAGCAGGATGAGGGTTTAACTGAGCAATTAGAGTCTTCATGGTCCCCAAACCAAAGGCCCATTCATGCCACCAATCTTGCCACCATCTCTGGTACAACAGAAAGAATGACTGAGGTTTGAGATTAGTGATTTTTCTAACTTTTTGCAGGTTCCAGACCCCAAAGGCTCGAGACCAGAGTGTCTGGGCTTCCCCAGCCCCAGCAGCCTTACTGAGAGGGAAGCTGTTCCCAGGCCCATTGTCCAGCCCAGGGGACCAGCCTTGCCATGGGGTACAAGGAGGGACATCAGATACCCTAAATCTCCTCCTGCTGGAACAAAGTCAAAGAGTCATAGCTTTTCCTTTGCTGCAAGGAGCATTCTGGAATTATGAAACTTTTCTTTCTTTCTTTCTAATTTTTATTTATTTATTAATTTTTGCTTCCTTGTTCAGTTATTTTCTTGGGTAAATCCCCTGCAAATGGAATTGCTAGGATAAAAGGTCTGCAGGTGTTGAAAACTTTTGATACACAGTGCCAAATTGCTCCCTGATAAAGCCATATGTTGCGAATTATTTTTGCCTTTTCTGCCTCTCAGCTGCCTGATAAACCATTAAAGAGTCCTGGGATGAATCAGCCGCCAGACCAGAAGAACAAGCCGCCCTGTGGTTGCGGTGTGCTGCTACTCCCTTGGATCCCTCCCAGAACCTGGAATGCCAGAGCACACAGCCAGGCACCTTTGTACCCTCGCTCCCCATTGGCGCAGGCCCCACCCTCGCCTCCTTTCTCCTCCCCATGCCTGGGTGGGGCCTGCTGCCAAGGCGCCAAGGCCTCCCGGCCCTCCCTCTGCTCACTGTCGGAGGGAGGCCAAAAGAGAGCTCGGGGCCAGGCCCAATGAGGACACTACTGACCATCCTGGCTGTGGGATCCCTGGCCGGTGAGTACCCGTCCACCCTGGGGCCAGACATCCCCCCACCCCAGAGCCAATGGTCAGGATCATCTCCCCCATCCCCCATTCAGTCCTAGAACTGCCAGTTTCAGTTTCTTCTCAGCTAGGGCTGAGCGCAGTGCCAGGGCTCCCTGGAGAAGCAGATGCCCAGCTCGGGTTGCTGGGGAGGATGAGAGGGTAGCTCAAGCCGAGCTTCTCAACTGACCCTCAAGTCTGGGGCAAGCATAGCCCATCGACTGAACGAGGGGTCCCAGATACCCACAGCACCTTGGATGGCAGACTGACCTAGGGAGGTGAGCATCCTTTGATCCCTCCCCCAAATCATTCTGGTAGATGTTGTGCTATCCACTGCTTCCAGCTGGCACTAATCTGACAAGGGAAGGCGGGAGAGGAAGGGGATGGACAAAGCTTGAGTCTGGCCATTGCCTCTCCAGGCCCCAGTGGGGGGTCTCCTCTAGCCTCTCTTGCAGGAATTGAAAGAGCATTTTCTCCCAGTGAGGCCAGGTCTGCTACCCCAATAGGTCTGAAAAGAACTAGGATCTTTTTGAAAACAGGACTAAAGGGTGTAATTTTCAAATCCAATGATTTGGATTCAACATTACAGAGAGCTTTCAGACAGACGTCTGACACCCTAGATTGTGTGTCCGCTCCCCCAAGAGATTTAACAGCATTCGGGAAGCTTTCTCAGGAGGCTCAAGCATGGTTTCCACAAGGCCCCTCTGTGCTCAAGTGCAGGATGAGGCGACAAGCATGTGGGGAGCACAGCTGTCCCCCGTGCTGTCCCGGGTGAGTGCCGGCTGGATCCCCACTGCAAGGAACCAAAGTTTCCTGCTCCTGCCCCGACCCTCCCAGGCTCTCCCGCCCACGGCATCCAGCCAGGCCTTCCCAACACGCTGGAGTTGGAGCTGGAGCCCAGGCTGGGGCTGTGGTGGGCCCAGGAAATTTGATGCACCCCCTAAAGGAACAAGGCACCTTCCTTTAGAACCCCAGCCCCCTAAAAGCTCCTAGCCCTTTATGATGGGGGACCCCTGAGAAACAGCCCTCAAGAAACTGTTAGGGGGGTGGGCCACAGTGGCTCAGCAGGCAAGAATGCTCGCCTGTCATGCCAGAGGACCCCGGTTCAATTCCTGGTGCCTGCCCATGTAAAAAAAAAAAAAACTGTTAGGGGTCAGTAAGGTTATTTGGGGGAGGTCATTTGGGGAACCCCCCTCTTCTCCCCCCACCCCCGTATCCTTAGCTGACTCCAGAGAATAGTGGATTGTTTTGGGTTTGTTTTTCCTTAGCATCCCTAGTGAATGACATAAAATTGTTTCACCACAATAATGTGAAAACTTCCCTTTTGTAAAGTCTGCAAGGCTGTCAGGCTCACGTGTCTCCCCGCGATTTCACAATGCAGACTTTCACCCCAGTGAATGCAGGGATCGACCGACAGGCTGCTGACGGATTTGAGGAAGAAAAGGCAGCAGGCGGGTAGGAAGAGAAGGGAGACCTCGTTAGCCGCCCGAACACCCTAAAGAGCGGAACCGGCCGAGGCCCACCACCCCACTTCAGGGCACCCACACCAGCTCCCTCCTGAAAGCGGCACCCCCTTTTGCTCAACCCAGCGCCTCTCCCTCATGCAGGGGTCCCAGCTTTGGCCTCCCAGACAGCCTTCCCGTGCCCCTCCCAGGACACTGCCCCCCAGCCTGCAACCTTTCCCACTGAAGACCCTAGCCCACCCCCAGGGGGGCCCTGACCCCCTCTCATAGCCCACCCTCTCCCTTCCCTGCCCTTGACCCCCACTACCCCACCCAAAGCCACCACTCAGATCTGACCTCAACTGGACTCCTCCCCTCCACTTAAGGCCCGGCCTGAACCCAGGACCCCTTCCCCCTCCACTGATGTCCAGGCTGAGAACCCCGCGGCCCAGAAGCTCTGCCATCACATTGAATCGTCAGCCAGACCCTCCCAACCCCCAAGGCTCCATTCCGGTGGCTCCAGGAAACCTGGAGGATAATCGGTTCTGCAGCTTCTGGGCCAGACCAATCCCGATGCAGGGAGGGGGTCTCCCTGGCTTCAGCCTGGGGACTGTCCTAACAGCCTAGCCCAAACCCACAGGTGCCTCCCCGAGCCCTTGGACCCCTCTTACAGAAATAGCAGTCTGGGCAGGGAGGAGTAAATAACCATCCCTGGAACCTGGGCCTGCCGGTGGTCATGGTCACGCCCCGGGGGACGCACACAGCCTCCCGGCCACTGCTCCCCATGGGTCAGTCTGCACCTGTGTAATTCCCACCCACCCAGCCAGGCCCTTCTGAGCATGCTCAGAGCCACTGGCTGCCATTTTTCTGCAGCCTCCTCCTCGCCACAAGCCAAGCTTGGAAGGGTCAAGAGAAGGGTTTTGTAAGTCAAGGGCTCTCATTATAGTGAAGTTCGCTTCAGAGACAGCAGCCCTGTCCCCATTTTAGGGGTTCTGGCCTTTGCTGCCCTTTCTCTGTCATGCACTGGGCAAAGGTCTAGGCTGGAAGAGTTGGCAATGCACTCTTTCAAGGTCAGTCTCCTCTCTCCTCTCTCCTCCCACCCTCCCTAAACTGGTCCCATGACCAGGGGCTCAGGCCGCTGAAGCTCCCCTCCATACCATAAGAAAGGGTGAAAAGGACAGGCCCCTCCCGACACAGTGAATCTCTTGCCCTCCGAGTTCCCATCCCCTCACTTAACGCACATGCATAAGCTCCTGCCATGTGCAAAATGCTTTCATGGGTGCTGCCCTACAACCTGTTTAGCATTGTGAGCTCTGCTGGCTAACTGATTGTCTCTGAGCCTCGGTTTTTCCCATCCATAAAATGGGGATAGAAACAGTATCTAGCTTATCAGGTGGTTGTGAGGATTTCATGAAGTAAAAGGCTTAGCCCAGAGCCTGGGACCTGGGAAGCACTTAAAATGGTAGCTACTGCTGTTGTCATTGTTTTCCTTTAGGTAAATAAAATTACTTCCATTTTAGAGTTGAGGAAATTGAAATGCTAATTGCTTAGACAACTTCTCTGAGGGCAACCTACCTGTGGGTGGCCTAGTGTGTGTGGCCCCAGGAGGTGCCTTTGCCTCCTTAAGAAGGCAAGCATGGTGGAGTAGGAAGCCCTCGGTTTGGCCAGCAGAGAGGCTGGGATTTGCAAACACCCCCTGCGTCATTGTTTGAGATGACCAGCTTTGGGCAAGTTACTGCTTACCCATTTTAGTTGAGAATCTCTAAAATAGGGGTGAGGACACCAACCTCAGTTGGTGTTAGGAAGTGGATGAGAGACAGTAAGCCGTGTTGGCCAGGATGTGAGGAATTTGAATGCTCAAACATCGCTGGTGGAAATGCAAAATGGAGCAGCCACTTTGGAAAACCGTTTGGCAATTCCTTGTAAACATGGAGTTACCGTAAGACCCAGCAGCTCGACTACTAGATACAAACCCAGGAGAATTGAAAACATATGGCCACACAAAAACTTGTACACAATAAGTGAAAACAACTCAAATATCCATCAACCAATGAATAGATAAACAACCAGTGGCATATACATTCGATGGAATGTCATACCGCTATAAAAAGAAATGAAATACTGATTTGTGCCTTAATGCAGATGAACCTAAAAATATTATGCTACGTGGAAGAAGCTTGACACAAAAGATCATATATTTATATGGTTCTGTTTATTCTAAATGTCCAGAATAGGCAAATCCGTACAGAAAGAAGGTAGATTCGTGGTGGCAGGTGTTGGGGAGGTCAGGGCATGGGGGGGACAACTGATGGGTATGGGAGTTTCCTTCATGGGGTGATGAAATGTTCTGAAATACAATGGAGGTGATGGTTGCCCAACTCTATGGATATACTAAAAATCATTGAGTTGTACACTTGGAAAGCGTGAATTCTCCCCTACCCCAAGGGAGCAGTTTGGTAGAAGGCTAGGGGAGAGAACCGTCTTTGAGTCCGTCTACTGACCCTGCCCCTGTCCCCTGCAGCCCACATCTCAGAGGACACCTCGGAGCTCCTTCAGCACGTGAAATTCCAGTCCAGCAACTTTGAAAACATCCTGACATGGGAGAGCCGGCCAGAGAGTACCCCAGGCACGGTCTACAGCGTCGAGTATAAGACGTAGGCTTCTCTCCCAACCCCATCTCTTTTGATCCCGCTCTGAAACCACCACCTCCCCCCGGAAAATGGCCCGCTCATTCCGCCTGTAACCCGCCTCCTCCCAGCTGTAGCGATGCTCCTTTCTGTTTCTTTTGTGGAGAGAAGATAAAATCATGGTTAAAAGTACAGGCTCTGGAGTCACACTGTCTGGGCTTGAATGCCGCCCCCACCCTGTGCGAACTTGTTATGTGGATTTAAATTAGATAAAGAAAACAATTAGCGCTTGTGCCTGGCACAGAATAAGTTACCCATCAAAAAGTTGTGCCCACTCTCTCCACACCATGTCCCTGTTCCTGCCCTTCTCCCTTGCCATGGAGGGAAGGAGGGCTGGCATGGGCTCATAGAGCCTGCAGGCCAGGGTTCCATTCCCCTCTGGGAGCCTCAGTCTGCCCTTCTGTAAAATGGGGATAACCACGCCTGCCTAGAAGGGTTCTGGTGAGCCTGAGCCCAGGATGTGGACTCGGACTGGGTGGGGCTAAACCCTGCCTCCCCACATGCCTGCTTCAAACATGGGCCCAAATTTTACTTCTTTGAACCACAGCTTCCTTATCTGAAAAAAGAGGGAGCATAACGTAGGGACCTCACAGGATCACTATGAGAACTAATTGAACGAACCTACCTACAGGGCCTGGGACACAAAGCATGCTAAATCAATATCAGGAGCAGGCCTAGCTGGAAGCCTGATCGCTCAAGGTTCGGCCCTGCCTCTCCCTCGCCGACAGGTACGGAGAGAGAGAGTGGCTGGCAAAGGCAGGCTGCCAGCGGATCCCCCGCAAATCCTGTAACCTGACGGCGGAGACGGGCAACCTCACGGAGTTCTACTATGCCAGGGTAACCGCCATCGGCGCAGGAGGCCAGGTGGCCACCAAGATGACTGACCGGTTCAGCTCGCTGCATCACAGTGAGCAGGGGTCACCTGCCTGTCGTGGGGGAGGGGCGGGCGCGGGCAGCCCAGGTGAGGTGGGAGTGGCTTCTTCTCTGGAGTGAGCAGAGGTGCCCCAAGTGGCTCTGCCTCTTCGGGGGCACTGAGGGATGTGGCTTTGGGGGAAGGCATCAATGGGTAGAAAGCATACCCAGTGCATTCCTGCGTTTTTCTCCATCTCTACACTGCCATTTCCCCCACTGTCCCTTTGACCTCTTCCAGCCCATTCTCCACTGAGCATTCAGAGACATCTTCTCGAAGCCTAACTCCTGCTTAAAACCCTCCAGCAGCTTCTTAAAATAAGACCTAATGCCTTGCAGTGGCCTGCAAGGCACTGTCTTTCTCTGGGGCTCATCCCGTGCCCCTCTCCCTGCACCGCCCCAAGCTCTGACAGTTTCCCGCCTCTGGACTCTTGCTGCTTCCAAGGTATGAAGTACTCTTCCCGCCTCTTCCTGTAGCTGAGCTGTAGGTCTCAGCTTCCACCCACCTCCTAAGAGAGCGTCCCCACCCCCAGCCCCGATGGCCTGAGCTCAACAGGTCTCTGCCTGTTATTCTATCACAATGCACTCCTCACTGCCTTCCTAGCTCCTGCTACTATCTGTAGTTATTGTCTTTGCTATTATGTTTATCCTCTTTCTGCCTCCCACACTAAAATGTGCACTGCATGAGGCATAGGCTGTGGGGCCCACTGTATTCACAGTTCTTAGCACAGTGCCTAGTGCATAGAAGATTCCAGATAGTCATTGAATGAGTGAATGAATGAATGAATGAATGAATATGAGCTGCCAAACTCCTCACAAAAAGAGTGAAATTCAGAAATTAAAAAACTGAACAAGTTATTTTTTCCTAACTTGTTCAGTTAATACATGTTCATTGAAGACAATTTGGAAAATATGGAAATGCACAAAGAATAAAAATAAAAGTCACCCAAAATAACCTAAACATTCTGATATAACCCACCATAAGCGCAGCTTTTAGCAACTGTATCTACTGCTTTGCAATCTTTTTTTCTTCATATAATGGTATCATGAACATTTGTCCATGTCATTAAACATTTTTCCACAACACGATATCTCACAGCTGTGAAGTGATGCATTCTATGGCGTACTTTAATTTACTCACCTAATCCACTTTTTGGGAACATTCAGCTGAGTTTTTCAATAATATAAATGATACAAGTAAGCATCTTTCTAGCTTAGATATTTTGAATCTTGAATCCTTGAGGGATTTTTTAAATGGGCTTCAAGTGCAAGGAAAGGGAATTTCATGAATCCCGGAAATAAGATGCAAGATTTTTATATATGTACATTTTTAGGGAGAAAAGATCCATAGCATTCATCAAATTCTCAAAGTGGTCTGTAAACCAGTAAAGGTCATTTGATCCCTTGGAAAATTCCATCTTGACAGGAGAGTGAAGTCTTAGACCTGGTCTTTAGAGGCTGCACAGATTGTGTAAGATGCAAATCATCAGTCTTTAAAATTTATGTTGCCAATAGGGTGGGGAAATGTGTCCCGGTCAGTCTCAAGACGGAGATGAAAGGGCTGGAATGTGTGCAGGCAGGAGCGAGGGCAAGGCCAAGGGGCCTGTGCCCCTCATCCGGGGTTCTCTCCACTCTCCCGGTAATCTCATCACCAGCCTTAAATCCAGACACCAGAACTTTTCTCTCTTCACCTGTTTGTTTAGCCGATGCTTTCTGAAGCACAACAGGTGAAGGCAAGAGGAGAGGAGAAGCCATCATCTGCCATCATCCAGGGCAGCCTCAGACCCTCCAGCTGATTCCAACTTTTTCCTTGCTCTCTTCTCTCTCCCCTTTCTCAGCTACCATCAGACCACCTGATGTGACCTGTATCCCCAGCATGAGATCGGTCCAGATGATTATCCACCCCACCCTCACGCCCATCCACACGGAAGACGGCCACCAGCTAAGCCTGGAGGATATCTTCTACGACCTGTTCTACCGCCTGGAGCTCCAAGTCAACCAGACCTACCGCATGGTAAATGTACGTGGCACCCTGCCCCTTCCCTGCCGGCGCAGCCCCTTCCTCACTCAGTCAGCTCTGCCTTAAGTGGAAAGGACAGGTGTCATCAGTTAGCATTTCCCAAAACGTGTCTCTCGGGAGGCCTCCTGAGTCCTGCAAACAACACAACCAACAGCCTCCCCTTGGCAGATTCACATGCACATTAGCCTGCTAAAGGCTCCAAGAAGTTCTTCAGAGCCAAGACTCAGTTTCAATTTGCCTGATAAAACTTCCTCAAATATGTTTAACCAGAGAAAAGGAAAAGAGAAACTTCTCTCTCTCTCTCTTTTTTTTTTTTTTTTTTTTTTGTATAACATCGATTTTTTTTTTCCTAATACCTAGTGACATCTTGGGGAACAACTTTAATTAACATCCTTAGGTAAACCCTTTGAGAATTGCTGCAATCAGTTTCTACTGCCGTATTTTGCTGGTTCTCCTTTATTTGTGGCAATTGTATACAGGGAACTTCTTACACAAAGCAAAAGGCAAGGGCAGAGATTGTCGAGTAATATAAAATTATTTCTTTTTTCTATTCAGAAAATATGTCTTTTCCCCTCGCATGTCCCACTAAGCCAAAATTCCATTGAACTAATATTCAATTTAGGCCTGCTCTGTGGTTCCTGCATTCAAGGAATTTATCATCTAATGGGTGAGGGGGGAGTTACAACAAGAATTCAAACAACCACAGGTAAAGGAAAATAAGAATGTTGTGGAATAAAATGATGTCAGCTAGGCGAGATCTGGAAAGATTTCCAGAACATTGTCATAACTGGTGCTAATACCAATTTCTGACCCCCTCCTTAGGCCAGGTAATATGTGCATATTATGTCATTCAATCTTCATAACAGCCCTAAGAGGTAGGTACTAGCCTCTCCATTTTTCAGATGAGGAAACTGAGACTCAGAGAGGTTAAGTCACTTGCTCAAAATTGCTCAGCAAATAATAGCATAGCCAGGATTCAAATCCAGCTATGTTCAAAATCCACATTTTTCCCACATTGCCCTACCACGATCAGAGAGGGAAGCAGGAAACCTTAAAGACCTTTTGGAAAAGCACAAAGCTGCCCAATTTGGCTGGAGCAGAGGGACGTGTCAAACTGTTTCTCAAAACACATTCCCAAACCACCTGTCAGAATCTCTTGTGGCACTTGTTTACAATGCAGATTCTTGGACTCTTCCAACCCACTGAATCAAATTCCTATAAGCCCTGGGATCTGAATTTTAGTATTTTAGTGAGCAGCTGCTTCTTACCCACCCTGAATCTTGCAGACCGCTACTGAAGAGGAGCAGGAGAGATAAACCTGGGAAAGCGGGTGTGGGATGGTGGATGGAGGAACGTTTATTTATCTCAGGAGTCAGGAAGAGCAGGGAGAGATTAGCGAGCACAGAGAGTCCTTATCACAACATTTTTTTGGTAAATATTTTGGAGTTTTTCTAGATATTTTATTGTTATTGATTTCAATTTAATTGTTTGTGGCAGGAACATACTATGTATAAATTCAATCATTTTACATTTATTGAACTTGGTTTTTGCCCAGCATGTGGACTATACAGGTGAATGTCCTACATGCACTTGAAAGGAATGTGTATTTGGCAGTTGTTTGGTGATGTGGTTTATGAATACCAGCCAGGTAAAGATGGTTAATAGTGCTGTTCAGATCTTTTCTGATTCCGGTGGCGAGAAGTCCTATTCTTATTTTAATTGCTGAGAGAGGGTATTAAATCTCCAGTTATGATTGCAGAGTTGTCTATATTCCCCTTTAATTCTGTGAAGTTTTGTTTCGTACATTTTGAAGGTCTCTTATTAGACACACCTTTATGATTGTTGTATCTTTTTTGATGAACTGTGCCTTTTATTGTTATAAAATGTTTCTTGGGCAGCTGCCGTGGCTCAGCAGGCAGAGCTCCGACCTGCCGTGCTGGAGGTCTGGAGTTCGATCCCTGGTGCCTCCTGCCCATATGCAAATTAAAAAAAAAAATGTTTCTTCTTAATAATACTATTTGTCTCCAAATCTACAATTATCTGATATTAATATAACCATTCCATCCTTTTTGTACTTACAGTTTGCATGGAATATCGTTTTATATCCATTTATTTTCAACCTATCTATATCTTTATATTTAAAGTGCATCTCTTGCAGACTTTATTCTGACAATTTTTGCCTTTTGCTATTGAAATATAATTGACATACCACAAAATGCACCGTTGAAAAGTATACAGTTCAGTGGCTTTTATTATATTCAAGTTGTACAGGCATCACCAGTGTCTAATGCCAGCACATTTCAATCTCTGCCTTTGAATTGCACTGTTTAATACATTAGCATTTGAAGTGATTATTGACATGATAGGATTTCTGCCTACCAATGTATTATTTGTTTTCTATCTGTCCCCTCTGGTTTTTCTGTTCCTTTATTACTCTTCTTTCCTGCCTTCTTTTGGATTAACTGAAAATTTCATAACATTCCCTTTTAATTTGCTTTTTAGCAGTTTAGTCATAAACTCTTCGCATTATCGATTCACAGCAGCTGCTCTGGAGACTGTAATATAAATCTTTACCTTTTCACAATCTACTTAAAGTTTACATAAAATGTATGAATCTTGCAACTGAACAGTTCCACTTAACCTCTTCCCACGTTTATACTGTAGTTGTCATAAGTATTCCATTTACATACCTATGTCATAAACCCCATAAAATGTTATAATTTTTATTTCAGTCACAAATACTCTTTTTACATATACATTTTTAAGGAAATTAAAAGAGGAAGAGTTAGGAGAAGGAGGGATGGTGAAGTGGTGGCTGGGGTGATGATGAAGATTTTGATGATGTGATGATAGCAGCAATTAAGATTCATAGAGTGCCCACTCTGCACCGGGCATGTTCCAAGTGGAAGTACATGCAGCTGGTGACTAGGCGTATGTGGGGATAAGACAGAAGGCAGGACAATGGGGATGGGATGTGAAAGCTGACCCTCTAGTCTCTGGTACCATTTTTCTAAGTGTGGCAATCCAAGACAAGGGCTGGACAGGTTTGTAGGGCTCCACGTGGAGGCAGGCGTGTAAGAGGAGTCACCTTGGATTTTCTGTCACATCCAGCACCTCGGAGGGAAGCAGAGAGAATATGAATTCATTGACCTGACTCCTGACACAGAGTTTCTTGGGACCATCATAATTTTTGTTCCAACCTGGTCCAAGGAGAGCGCTCCTTACGTATGCCGGGTGAAGACGCTGCCAGGTAAGTTTAGCTGAAGCCAGCACGACAGTCCTGAATCCAACTCTCAATTCCCCCCTCTTTCCTCTCTTTCACCAAAGTGAGGCTTGCCGGTGCTCTAAAACACTGCAGGTGTTATTCATGTATTATTAAGGTTAATCTTTGTTTATCCATAAATGAGTTAGCTGATGGGTTATCATAGGAAATATGATAGCCTACATCTGGATTTCCTCTCCCTGGCAAGCTTTGTGTGTACCCTGGCAAAGCAAATTCATCTTAATATTAACCCAGGCGAGATATGCTGGGGGAAAACCTTACAGGGGAATGAGCAGGGAAGATAAAAAGATCCTTCCATATCCTCCAAAGCCCTGTGATAATGGTGAAAATGAAAGCCAGCGCTTCTGCAGCACTAATCAGGTGTGAGGCAATATAAAGCCCAATCATCGCAAGTAGTCTTTGAAGTAGGTTCGATGATCATCTTCATTTTACAGATGAGGAAGCTGAGGCTCAGGGTGGTTAAGTAACTTGCCCAAGGTCACACAGCTTGTGAGCGATAGAACTAGAGTTTGAACCCAAGCAGCCTAATTCTGGAGACCATGTTCCTATCACTATGTTACTACAGAAATGGTTCTGACTCATCACCCTCTCGATGATGTGATCATGCTCCCTCCCTCCAGCACACAAAGTTGAAACTTGACACTCCTCCTAAGTATCATAAAAATATTTTTATTAGCATTTATTTTCATAGACACATAAAAACTTTATAATGTGCAGATCTACAAGTTTAAAGAATGAAAGTGATAACAGTGGATCGATGGATTTAGATAAATGTCTGTACCTTAGTCAGGATGGTTTCTGTTCCAGAGGGGCAAACATTCAGAACAGGGCTAGGCATGGTGGAAAGAGGAGGGAGGAGACACTTCGGTCAGGCAGCAGCCGGCTGTGCGCCCCGGGGAAGTCACTCAGCCTCTCTGGGCCGGCTCCCTCATCTGACAAGTGGGGCTGCCGATGCCAGCACTGCAGCACTGAACGGAGGCCAGGTGACTGCTAGAGGCTGGGCCCTTGGGGTTAATTGCAGTTTGATGGAGTAAGTTCTGGCCCACAGCTTAGTTCCGAAACTTGACTCATCAGTTTCTCAGGAGCTCACAACGGAGTGATATCTCCCCACGGGAATACTGGTGCATTAATTTGCAAGGGAAGTTATGCCTGGTGGAAGAGCGAGCACGGGGCATGCCTTCCCTGGGGAAAGGGCCACAGGGAGACGAGAATAGAAAGTAGGAAGAGGAGAACTAGAAAAAGGAAACCGGATTTATGGGCTCTAAGTTGAGAAGTATGTGTGATTTGTGATCCTCTTCCCTGGACCGTATCAGGCAAATCTCACCCGTTCCTTGCCAACCACAACCCCACTTTTTGACAACATATAGACCATCCACCCTTATCCTGCTGTTGTTGTGTTCTTACGTGATCTAGCTCATGATGCGGCTCTATTTGTTTCCAAGGCTGTAGTTCCTTTTCTATAAATCACACTTCTTGGTGGCTATTTCTTGCTGATATATAGAAGGCACCTTATTCTTACAAATAAATGACATTAATGATACGTCCTGCTATTTATTAAGCAGCTGCTATTTTTACCAAGTACCGTGTTAAATGTTTTACCTACATTATCTTATGTAGTCTTTATAACAATCCCACAGGTTGGTTAGCATCATCCCATTTTACAGAGAAGAAACTCCAGCCTCAGAGAGGTTAAGCAACTTGCCTGTGGTTTCACAGCTAGTTAGTGAACCTAACTAGGTTAAGTTTGATTCTGGGGGATTGGGCTCTAACCTCCACTTGGCCATATAGTTTACAGCTAGTTCCCTCTACTGTGCACTGATTCCCATTACTTCCATTTCAGAGTGATATGTCCTGCATTTGACCCTGTATCCTAGGGTCTTTCTTACCCCCAGAATCCAGAACTCCCACTTTATCTAACTCTCAGGTACGTGGGAGGGTCACAGAGCATAGTCACAGCATGTAAGAGCTGAGTAGGACTCTAGGAGTCATCTCACCCAATATCCTAATTTTATACTACACAGGCATCATAGTGTAGTGGCCATGGGGAGGAGCATTGGAGTATATAGACTAATCCTGGTTTCTCCACTAAGTAGCTGTGTGACCTTGGTCATGTCACTTAACCTCTCTGAGACTCCTTTTCTGTAAGTAGGGAATTCTGAGTTGGGTTGATGATTTAGTTGAGATAATATAGGTAGAGCACCCAAGCATAGTGCAGGACATGTAGTAAGAGTTCAATAATAGCTGGCTATATTCATTTAAAAAATGGTAGACCAGAGAGGGTAGTGCATCTAAAGGAAGGATGCACAGCATATCCAAGGCTGAGCCAGAACTCCTTACTCCCAGGTCAATGTTGTTTTATTATTACATCCTGCCTTCCTGGGGGATGAACACTATATCAAGCCAGAGAATGTTCCAGGTCTTTATCCTGCCCTGGGGGGTACAGTAATCAGTGGTTTCCCAATAATGGTAGGCTTACAGAAGGGCCTTCCATGTGTAGAGACAGCTGGGTTATGTCTTCTCCCTGGAGCAGCAAGAGGAGTATCATGACAGGGGCCAGAGTATCACTGAGGTAGAAAGCTGACCCAGAGTCACCCAAGCCACATGGGCTGGGGAAGGAGCTGGGCATGGGCTATAGGTAGAGTTTCCAGTGATTCCCAGGATTCACAGTGACGGCCAAGGACATTGGGAGCTGGTGATTAATTCCCCAAATTGAAACCATCCAGTGGGGGTGGGGGGTGGGGAACAGAAATAGAAGGAAGGTGACTTGGACAGTCAAGACTCTTGGATAACACAGACTGTCAATTTTACCCAAATTCCAACAATCTCTTCCTTATGAGCCCGGTTTGGACTGGTGGCAGGAAATATGTCATGCCAAGAACTTGCTGTGCCCATCCCAAAGATACTAGATCCCAGGCAAAAGGTTCGGGCACTAAAGCCATTAGTCCGCCTTCTGCCCCCCTTGTATACAGGGAGGTACCTCCCCCAGCTCCCATCCCGGGCAGCCTCTTCCACTACCTTGGAAGGGAGGCAGAGGGCAGGTGCTGCCCATTGCCCACCCCACCCCACCCCACCCACCCCCGGACTCAGGCAGGAGGGGCCCTTCCCTGAGCCCTGCCCTTCAGAGGGCCTAACCCAGGCCCCCCTCTGATCATGCCCCTCCCCACAAGATGGAGAATCCACGCGGTAAAGGGGACAGGTCCCACTGGAGCCTGTGGTCCACCTTCTGGATCTCACTCTG
>PVIY010011422.1:8142-26043 GCA_004026745.1 Myrmecophaga tridactyla | reverse complement strand
ATATGGTCCCAAGCCTTCACCCACCTGTGCAGAACTTTCCTTGGATCCTTCCTCCAAGGGCAGACATCCTGCTGATGGGCAGTCCCTTGGCCCAAAGCTGGCCAGCAGGTGGCTAGCCATGGGTTCATGGGTGAGCCTGGCTGTGGGGACCGGGACCCTGTGTGCATGCCAGGCCCCTGGCAGCGTGAGACGGAGCTGGGGTGGGCCACGAGCCCACGCTGGGCTCTCCCTGCACCTCCGCATTTCAGCATGGTGCTCCAGGAAGTCTGAGAATCCTGAATTCAAACCTGGCCTTCCAAGTCATTGCAAAGTCTATCTGTCAAAGCGGGGGCATAGAACATATTTTCTTTGGCGGAGTAAGTGTGATTTATAGATTCTGAATGTTTAGACATAATGGTGAGTGAACCTCCATTTCTGCTCTGGCTGGGGCCCTGTGAGTTCCGGGGTAGGAGGTCACCTCCCCAAGCCTGGCCTGAGCGGGGGGCAGGGAAAGCCCCAAGTGTGCACAGCCATGCTTGGGACCCAGCCCAGACGCAGCCCCCAGCCTCACACTTCCTTCTCTGGCTCTCGGCCCACCCAGATCACACATGGGCCTACTCCTTCTCGGGCGCCGTCCTGTTCTTCATGGGCTTCCTGGTCGCGGTGCTCTGCTACCTGAGCTACAGATACATCACGAAGCCACCTCTGCGCCCCAACTCCCTGGTGAGCCCTGCGGCTGGGGTAGGGAGCACGGGCCAGGGCCCCCGGTTCTCCCCAGCGTGCAGAAAATGTAGACCTGAGTTCTCCCCCTGAGGAGCTCACACCCAGCCTAAAATCGACAGAATTAGGGTCAGGCAGGTCTTGGGGTATGAGAAGAGGGGCGGGTGGTCAGGAGGCAGCTAAGCTCTGCAGCCTGACCGTGCCTAGGACCGGGCAGTGATGGAGGGATGCAGCCAGCGGGCTGGGTGCGGCCTGGAGGGAGGGGGCCAGGGTAAGCTGGAGCTCACGGCTGGTTTAAAGGGGCAGCTGGGTAATACCACATGGAAAGGCAGGTCCAGTCTTCCCCTTCTTTAAGAGAAGAGAACCTTTCAGACTGAAATGTGAAAGCTCCCAATCTTCAAACATTGGCAACTGATTTGAAAAATGTGACTGCTGCAGAGGCACCCAGAGCCGAGCAGTTTGGGGCCCCTGGAGCCGCCTCTTGCCCACCCAAGGGACAGGCCTGAGGGCCTTGTGCTCGCTGTCAAAGCCTAGACAAGCTGTTTCCTGTGAGACTCTCCCAGCCTCCCCTTAGCTCCCACCCTGCCCCACCGTGGCCCCTGTCATCAGGCCCTGGGAGAACCCTGAACCGAGAAGCGGTGCAGGCCTGCGGCTCAAGAGCATGCCCCGGGCCCGCCCGAGTCCTGATGGGGTGGGTGTTGTCTCCGCACAGAACTTCCAGCGGGTGCTGAGCTTCCAGCCGCTGCGACTCATCCAGGAGCACGTGCTGATCCCGGCCTTGGACCTCCGCGGCCCCAGCAGCCTGGCCCCATCGGTCCAGTACTCCCAGGTGAAGGTCATCGGGCCCGGGGAGCTCCCAGGAGCTCCACAGCTGCACGGCCTGCCCGAGATGGCCTACTTCCAGCAGCCGGACCCTTCCGTCCTCCAGAGACACTTTCACCAGACCCTCTCCCTGCAGCCCTACGCCCCCCAAGCTGTCCCTGAGATGAGGCCCCCATCCTATGCGCCTCAGGCCACCCCTGAAGCCGAAACCCCATTCTACACCGCACAGGCCATCTCTGAGATCCCACTTCCCCCCTGCAGCCCCGAGGCCACTCCAGAGAGCTGGCCTCCTTCCTATGGGGTGTGCATGGAAGGGTCAGGCAAAGACTCCCTCCCTGTGACACTTTCTAGTCCCAAACAGCCCAGGCCTGAAGGTCAGCTCCAGAAAGAAGCACCCATGGGAAGCTGCACCCCAGAGGGCCTTTCTCTGCAGGTGATAGAGGATCCCCAAGAAGCAAAATCTTTCCACCCCACTCTGAGGGGTCCCACCGAGAGAGCACCTGGCCTGCCTGTGCTGCCCGGTGAGGAAACAGGGATGCCAGTGTACGTAGAGGGCCAGCTACCCCTCCTCTCCTCCGTCCAGATCGAGGGCCACCCTGTATCCCTCTCTCTGCACACTCCTTCCCTCCCCTGCTCCCCCTCGGACCAGGCCCCGAGTCCCTGGGGCCTGCTGGAGTCCCTCGTGTGTCCCAAGGATGAGGGCTCCACGTCCAAGACGGAGGCCAAGGCCCCAGGCCCTCAGGCCGCGGACCCGGAGCAGCCCCTCCTGCTGGACTCCCTCTTCAGAGGCCTGGCCCTGACCGTGCAGTGGGAGCCCTGAGGGGCGGCCGCCCTGTCACCAGCCCCTCCTCACGTCCTCAGCCGTCCCTCCTGCACCCACCCTGGCCCCGTGCTCCATAGCCCAGTCCCAGCGGGTGCCCTCGGGGGCCAGAGAGGAAGTAGGGTGCTGGGCCCCTGTCATGGGTGGGCCCCCCACCGGAGCAGAGGGACGCGGTGAGGAGGTCCCGTGCACCCCGTGTGCAGATGAGCAGAAGCACTCCGAGCCCTGTGGGGCAGGACAGGGCAGGCAGAGAGACGGGAGTTACTGCAGGGACTTGTCCTGGAAATCCAGGGCCCTGGCCCCTCATCTGCTGGGCTCCGAGCCCTCCGGGAGCCTGCCTGTCTTCGGCCTGAGCCTGGCTACGTGGATAATCTAGTTGGACAGAGAGTGAGGCTCCTGCCTCCTCAGTGACTCCCCAAAGGCAAGGAGTGGGCCCTAGAAGAGGATGCCTCATGGTAGGCCGGGCAGAACCAGAACAACCTGCCTTTCTGGTAAGGGCAAAGCAGCAGAAGGACCAGACTCCAGGGAGGGGTGCGGCCTGAGGCTCGTCCTGGCCAGCGCCACTGCCCGAAAGTCCCCTGCTGCAACACCACTGACTAGAGGCTCCTCCCAGGTGCCATGCAGGGTCGCCGGGAGGAAGGGCACAGCCACCTTGCCTGCAGGTAGGCGTGCCAGACCCCATCCTGAGAGCAGGAATTGAAAGGAACATGGGGCCGTGTCACCCCTGAAGGATACACCACACACAAACTGTACTTACCTCACACCTTTGGAAACTCAGCTTGGGTTCAGCCAAGCTGGGTTCAATCCTGGTTTTGTCACATGCCAGCTGCACAACTTCCAGGGAACCTCAGTTTCCTCATCTGTGAAATGGGGATAATAACCCTCCTCCTGGGGTTGTGGTGAGGGTGAGATGAAGTCACATCTGCAACATGCTTCACAGCACCTGGCGTGTAGAAAGCGCACAATAAATGGTAACTATGTCCAGGCGTTTTGTTTTTTTTGTTTTGTTTTTCAGTCGGGCAGCTCAGGGAGTGACCCGCTTCCCCAGTCGGGGTCAGCTTCAGACTCACGGGACATTTCCTCATGGGCCCAAGTGGCCCTGATTTCCTCAGGATTATTCCAGGCAAAGCCGGAGGGGCTGGACTGTCCAGGGTTGCCAAGGGAAGGGACTGCAGGGGTTTCTGGAAATAGGAGCCAGAGACAAACGAGATAGAGGCAGGCACTGTTTGAGGGGTGGCTATAGCAACCTCAGAGTCCCCAGGCCTCTGGGGCCCCACCCTCTCCGGTGGCCACGCAGTCCTACGGTGACCTCTGCCCCCATATCCACTGCTGGATTTGCGCTGTCAGAGCCTTGTCACCACATTGGCACCGCTGGCATCTCCTGTGATCCCTGTATTGAGAAAACTGGGGCCCAGACTGGCAAAGGGACTCGCCCAAGGTCCGGCCGCTGAGGCCGTGTCCCCATCGACAGAGGAAACTTGCCACACCTCTTTGGAATCTTGGAGAATCCGACCCACGCGGCGTAAGGCTGGGAGGGCCCCTCCTGACCTCAGGGCCTTTGGGAACATTTCTGAGAAACAGGATCAAATGCCTGTTGCCTCGATGCCCCTTCCCAAGTGTAGGGCCTTTCCCCTTACCCACATGCGCCCCTCCCTTCTCCCTCCTGCCCTGAACCCTCCCCGTGGCACTGTAACAGGTGGTGTTCTTATCTGTTTGAATTTAATATTTAACATCGCTTCAGGGTCACTGGCTGAGGCCCAATATCCCATCGCAGAGGGGCAGGTGGGCCCCCTGAGCACCCACCCATGCTGCTCTCAGCAGCTGCTAGCACTCTGCCCTCCCCCCGCACTGCAAACAAGTCCACCTCCCGTCTCTCGCGGCAAACTTGGCCAAAGGTTGACCGTCTTCACCTTGTTTAGTCATGAATAAGCGACTTGTCATCTGGGCTATTCTCAGACAGGTAAGTGGGACAGGTGGGGCACCGAGGTTTCTATCAAAAGCCACAGGCATCCTTCCCGCTCCCAGAGCCAGGCAGCTCTCCAAGCTCCCTCAGGGTGGCAAATACCCCACTTACTCCATGATCCTCTGAGGGGGGAGCCTGAGGGTCCACGGGAAGAGGTGAGTGGCTCTGAGTCCTGGGTCCACCCCGCCCCGGCTCAGGCTGGCCTCAGAGGGACAGGCACCAGGCCGTGTGAGCCCCCAGGGCCAGAGTGTCTGAAAGGGAGCTGGGCTTGGCGGTCCTTCCTGAGAGTCCGAGGTCCTGCCCCAGTCCAGAGAAAGGGGAGTCTCCAAGGTGCCACCTGCCCGCCAGACATGGCAGAGTCCAGCCAGGTATTATTTTAGACTAATACAAATATATAATTAATAATAGCCATAATGACAATGAGGAGGAGGAACCCCCCTATATTGCTTGGTGGTTCACATACTCTTTGTCCGTCTTGCCCTTAACTTCCCACCTTAGCTGGTATGTTTGGTATTTTGCAAGGGTGGAAATCATGGCTCAGGGAAGCTATTCGCTCAAGCTGGTTTCCCAAACTTGCCTCATCATGAAAATCCCCTGGAGAGCTTACTAAGAATACAGGAGGGGCCCTGAAATCCGAATTTTTAATAAACTCCTTTGGTGATTCTTATCAGGCAAATTGAGGGAGCACCCCCTCACCCAGCAGTTTCTCTACCCACCGTCTCAAATCGCCTCACAGGCATCCCCACTGCGCTGTCCAGACGGCAGTGGGGGAGCTGCGTGGACACTTGGGTGAAATCTGCACAGCCCCTGGCCACCTCCCCCACCCCTGGCTCCTCCAAGAACATACTGGGGTGGCCTGAGTTTCCACCAGAGATCAGGGCCAGTGGGTGTGGAGCTCCTCCAGGGTCTCCGAAGTGCCTCCCAGGGCTGAGGGTCAACATGGACAAAGAGATAATGGCTCAAAAATAACCATCACTAAGTCTCGGTCCCTGCTGCTGTCCCACCCCACCTTCCAAGCAGTGGGACAGAAACAGCAAGCCGAGGCGAGAATGGCCAGGCGCCCCTCCCCCGGGAATGGGCTCGGTTCCCAAAAGGCACGGCTAAGCAAGTTATTTGGAACTCAGACCATAATTCCCAATAAGAACGATGTCATAAATGGTTGGCTTATCAAGGCCAACTTATTAGTGTTCCTTGATACATGGTTATAATCTAATGAATTACCCAATAATTTAGTAATAACGTGTGTCGGTTCTGTCCTCCGGAAAACAGATGCTTTGACAGAGTTAGGAGGGCAAGAAGTTTCTTGGGGGGTAATTTATCCTGTGAAGGATAAAGGGGATGGAAACTGCACTGGGCAGGGAAGGCTTCAGGCCCTGTGGATCCGATGCATCTTGGCCAACCCAGCATTCCGCTCTTTAGAAGGGTCTCATGCTGGCAACAACGGCCAGGCCCTGGCCTGGAGGCTGCCAGGAGAGAGTGGCCTCGGCCCACGTGGCAGCAGACCCAGCAGATTACCTGTCAACTACAGTTTTCGTAGCTGTGCAACAAGCTCCTTTGTTTTATTTTTTTCATTATTCTTTTCTTTTTAAACGTTTTTATCTTGAAATAATTTCAAACTTACAAATAATTTCAAAGTTGCAAAAATAATGCAAGACCCACCCAGAGAACTCAAGCATACACCGATCCCCTCCAGATACCCAGATCCACCAACTTTTCACATTTTGTCACATATGCCCTATCATTCTATCGAGCTATCCACCCATCTATTCATTTCCTAAACATTTGAGTGGGACGTGTGTATCATTATCCTTGAACACTTTAATACTTCCACGTATATTTCCGAAGAACAAGGCTATTCACTTAGGTAAACATCTTAAGTACAGTTACCAGGTTCAAGAAATGTAACACTGACACAAAACTGACAGCCTATATTCCAGTTTTTCCCTATGTCCCAACAATGTCCCTTCAGGCATTTTCTCCTCCATTATTAGATCCAATCCAGAGCGAGCTCTTTCTTTCTTTTTTTTTTTTTTTTTTTTTTTTTACATGGGCAGGCACCAGGAATCGAACCCGGGTCCTCTGGCATTGCAGGCAAGCATTCCTGCCTGCTGAGCCACCGAGGCCCGCCCTTGAGCTCTTTCTTGAAGGAGGATCCAAGCAGTGCAATTTCTTGACTGGGACGTATGCTAGACTTTCCCAATTTCTTCCTAGTGCCCTAAGAGGCGGCATAGATGGTAGCGTTTAGAAACATAGACTCTGGGGCCAAAGTATCTGGTTTTAAATTTGGCTCTAGACTTGTGCTTTCATGAGCAAGTCCTCATCTGTAAAAATGTGAAGATTAAACAAGTTAATATATGGAAAGTACATAATAAGTACTATTATTTAAATACTAATAAAAAACCTATTATTACTTACATATATTCTCTCATTGATATTCACAGCAAACCAATGATTAGGGATTATCCCCATTTTATAGGTGAGGACACTGAGGCAGAAGGAAGTTAAGGGACTTGCCCAGTTAATAAAATGGAGCCAGGATTGGCACCAAAGCCAGTGAATAACCTTAGCCATCTCCCTGATGCATCTGCCACGCCCTGCGTGACTGAAAACCATGTGCTTGTCACAAAGATTAACACAAGACAATGCTGTACAATAGGAGTGATTAAACCTAAGTGAGATAAAATCACATTACATAAGAATGGCATACGGTTTTATCTCAAATCCCAGTGCTTGTTAAAATGCAGACTTAGAATAAGATGAGAATAAACGGGAGGGATTTTGTGAAGACAAAGGGATATTTCTGAGGTCTTCTCCAAGAGTCAGATGATTTAGATTTCTTGTCTAATTTTTGGCAAACTTTACTTGCCCCTCAAGTTACTTTTATCCCTGTCATGTTCAGGTTGGTTTTAGGTGCACAGGTCTATGGACTGAATCATGTCCCCCATGAAGACAGGTTCACATCCTAACCCCTGGTCCTGTGGACATGAACCCACTTTTTTTTTTTTTTTACACAGGCAGGTGCCGGGAATCGAACCGGGGTCTCCAGCATAGCAGGTGAGAACTCTGCCTGCTGAGCCACCGTGGCCCACCCATGAACCCGCTTTTAAATGGATCCTTTGAAGGAGTTATTAGTGAAGATGAGGCCAAACTTGATCAGGGTGGGCTTTAATCCAATATGACTAAAAGCCTCATATGCAGAAGAAATTTGGGCTCGGCAGGGAGAGAGGGACAGGGAGGCAGCAGCCACGTGATGGGGGCAGAGACTGAGTTGTGAGTAGCCAACAAGTGACCGCCAGAACCCTGCAGACATCAGAGTAAGCTTGGCCCTTACTTGATTTTGGACTTCTAGCCTCCAAAATTGCAGGTAATAAATTCCAGTTGTTTAAGCCAGTTGGCTTGTGGCCGGCAGCCCTGGCAAACTAAGACAATAGGTGAATAGATGAAGAAAGAGATAAATGTTCCTGAGAGAAGGGGTAAGAGGCAGAAGGGGGCATAGGGAAGACAGAGCAAATGGCCTCACCTGCGGGACTGCCACTCTGAGAGCTCTGTCTACTCACAGCCCCTGGGCTGCTGGAACCAATCTTCCCTTCTCACTCTAATAAAGGCATATAAGAAAGATATAGTTTGACCTGTGAGTATGAGGTCAGTAATTGGAATTAACTGAAGTTCAAGAGCAGCAGAGGCAGGAGAGGGAGTCTGAAGCATGCAGAGTCTCCGTGAGCAGGTAGAGAGAAGGTGGCTGGCAAGCATTAGGCCCTGCAGTTCCCGCCAGAGCCACCAGGTGGAGCTATCAGCCCAGGGCAGTTTGGTTGCCACCTGGAGAAACGGTTGGGAAGGTCAGGGTAGCTGGTAAGTAAAATAGGGTTCAAATGACAGTTACCTTGTCTTAAATGCTCAAAAGTCCAAGGAAGGAAGTGGAGGAGAAAAGAAGGAAAAGAGAGGAGGGAAGCAGAGGGGAGGAAGAAGGAAATATCCAGGTACTATTCCAGGTACTTTACACATATTAAATCTCATTTGAGTCTCACAACCATTCTGCAAGAATTCATTCATTCACCCATTTTCAGCTTATATATTGAAGGCCCAGTTGTGTGTCAGGCACTTTTCCTAGGGCCAGGGATACAGTGAGAAGACATGCAAGCAAGTATCCGGCTGTCTTGGACTTTATCTCCAATTTACAGATAAGGAAACTGAGTTCCAGAAAGGAGGCTTGCTAGTGAGTAGAGCTACTTGGATTTGAACAAAGGTTTGTTTAATTCAAGTCACTTAACTGTCACTCAGCCTCATGTGTGGGGTGGCTGAATTCACATTAAGGGATGTCAGGACCCTCCTGAGGGGGAGTACTAGTGATGAGTGAGCAAAGGGGTACACGTGAACCCCAAATCCAGAAGGCTGGGGTGAAAGAAAGCACTCAGCATTCCTGGAGTCCCAGAGGTATTGGTGGAGCTCTCATTTAGCAAATTTCTGTCGGGTACCAAGCACGGTGCTGGAGGGTTTCCATTTCCAGACTGATCTTTACAATGAGATGGCAAAGTAGGTGTTATTCCTCATTGTACAGATAATGAAACCAGAGTGGTAATATGACTTGTCCAAGCTCCTACAGCTGGTAAGTGGTGGGGCTGGAACAGGAACCCAAGGATACCTTGCTCACCCCACAGGTCTGCCTTAGGCGGGGTTTAGGGAACCTATTTAAGTGTCTTCTTGCTGGGCTGGAAGCCCACTTACCTCTTTGCTTACGTACAGACTCACACCCATCCTTCTCAGGGAATGTATGGATTTGAGTCCTGGAAAACCCTTCTTAGATTGGGTCAGAAGAAGAGGGAGGCCAAGTGTTCTCCCCACCAAAGATGCGATTAACACTGGGTCCAGGGAGGAAGGGAGAGAAGCAGGCGAGCTTAGAAAGGGGTTTTTAGGGAAGGCAGGAGATTTAGATGTTGTCCCCAAGGCTTTAGGGAGAGTGACAGGCACAGCGTTGCTGGCAGCCGGAGGCCCCAGGAGGAAGCCAGAGAGGAAAGCTGTGCTCCCCGGGCCCTGCTGCCACCGCTTGCCCACGACACAGGCACAGGTTTCCGCTCAGCCCCCATTGAAACTGCCTGTCCCCCTTTAAACCAGACCCTCCTCCACATCCGGGGTCTTGCCTTATTCCGGAGGCACGGAGTAGATGCGAATGAATGAGACGGGAGAAGCGTTGAGGTGCAGGAGCTGTGTGGCCAAGGTTGGGAAGAAGGGACCCTCAGCCATCACTCAGGGAGGCAAGAAATTTCCACCAACCGTGAAGCAAGAAATCACTCCCTCTCCTCCCTCAGCCACGCCCCATAAACTTAGCACCCCAACGTGGACAGTGTAGGGGCTGGATCAGAAGTGCTGGGGATCGGAGAGAGATAACTGCAGACTCGCTTTTATTTTTCACATTCCTTCCACCGTCTTCGTGAGGTCTAGGTTCCCTGCCTCACTGACTCCATGTTCCAAAAGGGGAATCACATCAAGAAGTGGGGCGTCTTCTCCAGGACCCCCCTCCGTCTCCGAAGAATTAAGATCAGAATCCCGGCAGCTGGGGAAACCACTCCCCACGCGCCTTCCAGACACCCAGGCTTGAGCCCTCACATTCTTTCCACATTGAAGGGGTAGAGCTGGGCAGAGGGCTCGGCGCAGATGAGGTGCAGTCGGCAGGGGGGTGGGGGGTGGGGATGGGGCACAGCTCCACCTGTCGCTGCTGCCTGAGCAGTACTAGCGGGACGGGACGTCCCTCCCTCTCTTTGCCCTCCTCCCCCACAGTTCTCATCCATTGTCACCGCACTGTCTCAGCACTGCTATATTTAAGACCCGTGTGGGCTCCAGGAGCACATTCTCCTCTCAGCGCGCACAGGGCCGAGGACGAGAAGAGGCCAAGGACCTCTCACTCCTGGGATCTTCTCCCCAGAGACTCCTGAGTGGGCACCGCTGCTTTTGTGAGTCACCTCCGGGGGCTCAGACCCCAGAAAAGGGGTGATCTGTGTGTGTGTGTGCGTGCATGCTCATGCGCGTGTGTGTGTGCATTTGGAAAGGGGCCTGCAAGATTTGGGAACAGAAAGCAGACACATGCTTAGGCAGCACCCCAAGTAAACCAGAGGAGGTCCTAGAAACTCCCTGCCTTGTCCACTCTTCTGTGTCTTCTGAGCTGGGTCTTCTCAGCTGGTCCTTTGTGATGTGAATGCTGCAAAAAAAGAAAGACATTTGGGGACGCCCTGGGAACTGGGGCAGGAATGGGCAGGCACGGGGGTAGGCTGGCAGGTCCGGCAGCCTTAAAGCAAGGCTGGCTGAGCCCTACTTGGCCAACCCAGCAGGCAGAGGAGGAGGGCAAGCACCTCGGATCTGAAACTTAGAGCTGGAAGGGATTTCATCCAGCAGCCGGGGTTTACTGGTATGCGGCCGAGGCCTGGAGAGGGGAAGGAGTTTCCTCAGCTTGTCAGTGGCTGGGTCACTTTGGGCCTCTCCAAAGCTGGTTGGGGAAGAACACAGCGCTGCCTGTACAGACAGACTGGGCAGCATGCGTCTGCTCCCCACCCACTGAAAGGAGCTCGCCGCCATCAGTTCGCTGTGGGGCCTCAGCAAAGTCACTCAACCTCTCTGTGCTCCTCTTTTCCTCCTGAGGGAGGGGAGAGTCCTCCTTGTTCTTGCCTTTTGAGGCCTGGAAGGAAAGTGGAGGGCTGGCTCAGAAGGCCAGGGGGCAGGACCTCTCACACAGGGCTTTGAACTCCCAGGAAAGGGCATGGGGGTTGGTTTCCCCTCCTGGGCACACATCCCGCTGACCCCTCCCCAGCAGGCACACATAGCATTTTGAAAAGAGAGTACCCTGGTCCTGTGGGAAAAGGGCAGGGGAGGCTCCAAACCTGTCCCTGGCTGATCCTTAGCCTCGGTCAGTGCTTTAAAAAGAATCAGTGGCTCATTGGCTGGAGCTGGGGGTCTGGTTGCTAGAGGCCCAGGAGGTCAGGGACAGCACCAGGCCCAGGACCCGCTGTGCTAATCAGGAACAGAGCACCCGGGGCTGGGAGCCAGCAGCTAACGCCAGGAAATGTTAACCCTCAGCTGCCAGGGCTGGGGGAGGCGGGGCAGCTCCCTCTACCCAGGATGGTCCTCTTGTGCTAGAGGAGGGAAGAGCAGCTGTGAGCAGGGTGGGGCTTCTCTGGGCACAGAGAGACGCTCTTCCATCCGGGAGGGGCTAGATGTGAAGTCAAAGAGCTGGCTGGTGCCAGCACGGCCAGCTGAGATTATAAAGGGAAGCCAAGGATCACTTTAGGGGCAGCTGTTCGCTTCAGCCAACCCCATGCACTCATCTACTCCCTCTTTCCTGGTGTCCACAACTCCCTTCCTTTACAGCAAATCCAAAGGGAGCAAACGCTCAGGAATTCAAAGGAGTAAATGCCCACTAAGGTTGACCACGACGGCCTTGGCACCCCTGGAACCCCAAAAGAGGGTCCTTCAGGCCATCCCCCATGCCTTGTATTTAGAGACATGGTTCCTGGGTTTGTCTCCACACCCAGCTCAGAATGCACTCAACACATACACACACACACACACACACAGCCACCCCGGCAGGCGCCTCAGGAGCCAGGACAGAGGCAAACCTCACAGAAGCAGACAGGATAAGTAGGAGGCAGCGGCGTGCTCGTTTCCTTCAGAGGCCTGCCGGCCAGAATTCCTACCTGGGGGAGGTGTGAAAACCGTTCTAGCCATTCCACCGACGGCGCTTCCTCTAGTGCTAGCTCCCATCCCAGAGCTTTAGCATCAGAGAGACCCTCAGAGACCTGGAAGTAACCTGGGGCCCAGCCCTGGGAGAGAACTTACTGCAAAGCCCAGAGGCAGCCAGCTCGGTGGCCTCCCGCCCTCCTCACTTGTCTCTGTGTCTGTGGATTCATGCCCTGATCCCTGACTGTCCTGTGCACCGATTTGATCTAGCCCTACTGGGTGCCATCTGGGGACCTGGACCTGGGCCTCGGGAGGGTCTGCAGGTGGTGACCACTTTGTGGGAGGAAAGGCTGTGCCACGGCCTGGCCTTGAGCAGACGGACAACACAGAGGTCCCGAGGGCTCAGGAGCCAGCCCACCCCCCACCCCCACCCCATCCATCTGTGCAAGCTTGGACGAGGGGTTTTGTATCGGGGAGGGATACAAGTCTATTTGAAGACTCCTAACATGGGGCCAGCATACAGTAAGAACGTGCTGGAAGCCTTACAAGCTCCTTGGGGAGTCAAGATGCACAGATAGGAAATAGTTAAATGGCCAGGAGAGGCATTTTCTGAATCAGAGCTAAATCATAGCATGGTTATAAAAGTACAAAAGCGCTTAGAGGAGGGCGAGTCCTACATGGCCTGTGTAGCGCTGACTGTGTGCCAGGTGTTCACCTTTACAACAACCTGGGAGGTTGGTAGAAATTCCATGGGGGAGGAAACCAGCGCGGGCAAGGCTCAGAGGGCAGGCTGAGGGTGGCCTCTGCCGACTGGGAGGACATCATCCCACCTCGCGTCATAGACACAGTCCTTAGACATGACAGCGTTCAGTGGCTCATCGTTTGGGGAAAACTGAGACCCAGAGAAGGCAAGGCCTTGCCCTAGGTGGCACAGCGAGGGAAGGGCAGGGCTGCAGCTGGAAGCCAGGGCGCATTCCCTGATGCAGGGCTCTGCACGCTCAGCTGCGGGGAGGACACAGGGTGGTGGATAAGCCCGAAGCCTGCCCTCCACCACCCTGGGCAGGGCCCTCTCCCGTGCGGGGCCCGTTTCCCCAGCTGCCCTGCAGAGCTCCCAGAGCTGTTGGGAGGACCACGTGGGGTGGGGATGGGCAGATGCCTGACCATGCACCTTGGCCTTGGCAGGTGGTCGCCCAGGTAGCCATGACTCTGCCTCACAACCCTGGGAGTGCGGGGGGGCCCCGGCCCCTCCAGGCTATGGAGGTCCACAGGCTGGAGCACCGCCAGGAGGAGGAGCAGAAGGAGGAGCGGCAGCGGAGTCTGCGCATGGGCTCCTCCGTGCAGAGACGGACCTTCCGCAGCAGGTGGGGGCGGCCGCACCGGTGGCCCTCCCCAGCCACTGCCTCCACCCCAGCCCCCACGCCGAGCGGGGGACTGCCGTGTGCAGCCCTAAGTCTGATGGGGAAGCACAGCCCCGTTTCCTGGAGCTCTCATTCTGGGAGTGGAAGGCACAGCCCTGCCCTCGGGAAACCCCAGGCTCTGGTGATGGGGGGCCTACCCTGACACTGAAGTGGGTGGAGCCCTAATCTCAGGGAGCCCCAGCCAGATTCCAATCCGGCAGGTGCCTGTTAACGCCCCTTTTCCTGGGAGCAGCGAGGAAGAATACCAGTTCAGCCCCGAAGACTACGCCCTGGCAGCGGCCCTGGCTCTGACGGCCTCCTCAGAGATATCTAGGTGAGTCGGGCGACCTTTCCAGAGAGCCCTGGGCCAGGAAAGGGGCCATCCTGTCCAGTCCCCTGCCTCTGTGCTGGGCACCCACTCGAGCTTAAGTTACCTGCTCAGAGTGACCCATCCAGAATAAGGGGCCAGGCCATGCCCAGGGCTGTCTGACCACAGAGCCCACCCTACCACCTTCTGGTGGGATCCACAGGCAGCACCATCCCCAGGGGACAGGGGGAGGGGCCTCCTGCTCACCAAGGGGCTTCACGTGGTGGAAGAGGGGCTGGGATGGGGAGTGCAGGAGCAAGTAGCTCAGCCCCAAGTTTTAGATGCCACCAAGCAAGAGACCGGGAGCCAGCGTCACAGCATGGGAGGCAGCACGGGCTCGGGGCGGTGCCCTGAGCTAGGGGGCCAGGGTCCTGGCCTGGCTGGGCCCGAGCCTCAGTTCCCTGGCCTGTGAGCTGGGGAGACTCATCCCTGACCACCTGGTTGTAATGAAAACAAGACGAATAAAAGAATAATCGCAAAAGCTTTGCAAACTGTAACAATCAATAACGCGCCTACCGTATGCAGGGCCCGTGCTGGGTGTTTGAGGGACTAGGGAAGATTCAACGCTGTTCTTGTTCAAAAGAAGCTTCAAGTGCAGCCGGCAGTGATGGCTGTGAGCCTGGAACTGGCCAGGACGCCCCAGGGCCTGCCTCCGCTATCCCGGTCCTGACGGCCTCTGTCACCCTAGGGAGGCCCAGCTGAGGTGCCAGACCACCGTGGAGCTGGAGGAGCGCGGGCAGAAGCGCGTGGGCTTCGGCAACGACTGGGAGAAGATAGAGGTCGCGTTCCTGCAGACGCACCGCCTGCTGCGCCAGAGACGCAACTGGAAGTTGCTGAGGCAGCAGGTAAGGGGTTGGCCCAGGAGTCCAGCAGCCCTTGGTCCTGGGACCACCACGCCCGCTCCACACTGCCCGCCTCCCCACCACGCTCTTCTCAAGAGGCAGCTGGAGGCCCAGGAAAGAGTCTGGGCTCTGGAGTTCAGCCCGGGTTTGAATCCCAATGCCTCCACCTTCTAGCCATGTGACATTGGCCAAGCAGCTCAGCCTTCCTGAGCCTCAGTGTTCTCATCTGTAAAACAGATACAGGTGTACCAGCTGCCAGGGCTGTGGTGGGAATTAAATGAGGCTTGTAAAGTGACTCTCCCGACACCTGGAACACAGAAGCTCCCCCAGGAAATGCTATTCCTGGCAAATGAGAGAGATCTGAAGCCACGCTCAGTTTCCCCTCCCTGGGGTACTGATATTTAATAGGACTTTTCAGTTCCAAGCACTGTTTTGAATGTTTTTCACATACCAACTCATCTAATGCTCACTACAATCCACATGGGAGTGGAGGGTATTATTATCATTCCCACTTTACAGATAAGTAAACTGAGGCACAGAGCTATTGTGCCACCTGCCTAGGGTCCCACAGCTAGTAAGTGGCAGAGCTAGGCCTGGACTCCAGGCCAGCTGGTTCCAAAGCCCGTGTGCTGCCCACTGTGCCACACTGCCTCTCAGCTGGTGGTAAAGGGGGTGCTCCAGTCCCTGGGCATCTCTGTTCAGAACCTGGGCACTGGGGGAGAGGGTGGTGGCAAAGGGGGAGGACAGGTGGCCCCTGGCTCACAGGACCCCCTCCCACCTCCAGACAGAGGAGAAGGTCCGAGCAGCCAAGGAGCTGCGGGAGCTGTGTTCTGGCCGGGGGCCTTGGTTCTGGATCCCACTGCGCTCCCACGCCGTCTGGGAGAACAGCACTGTCCTGCTGACCTGCACCGTCCACGGCTCCCCTCCACCCCAGGTCACCTGGTAAGCCACCAGCGTTGGGGGGACAGGCCTAGCCCCGGTCACCCAGTGAGTGGCTGGGGTGGGAGGGAGGGGTCCTTCCTCTGCCTCTACTCTCCGGGCCCCAGGGTCATGAGGAATGTAAGTTTCTTACAGCCCATCGTCTCCCTTCCAGGAGGCCAGTTCTTCCCCCAGCTCTTGCTGCCTTAGAAAAGCTGGAGACCCACAGACCCCACACCTACTGCCCACCACCACCACCTGCCATGCCCTGCCCAGCCCCCAAATACAGCAGCAGCTGCAGAGGAGGTTCAGGCCTGGGTTATTCTTAGTTGTCTCCCAGCCAGCCTGGAGCTGGGAGTCCAGGCCCCTGGGGAGTCGACGCTTGTAAAAATATGATTCTGGAGGCATGAGAAGGCAGCTGCTCTGAGCTGGGTGGCTCTGGGTTGGAGGATGGCAGGAGGCAAGAGTGGGACTGGGGTGTAGGAGGGAAGGCTGGGGAGAGCAGGGGTCCTACAGTGAGAAGGAGCTCGGGCCTGGGGTGGGACCCTGTGTTCCAGGCCTACAGCTCTCTCTCCTAACTCAGCATATGGGCTCAGCCAGGTCTCACAACCTCTCCGGGGCTGCCTCAGTTTCCTGCTCTGTAGATGGTGCATGACCTCCTGTCCAGCTTGCCTGCCCTGAGGATTTAGCCCCACTACAATGTAGAGGCCTTTAGAACTTGGGCTGGGAAAGCAGGAGACCCCACTTCTGAGAGTGTAGCCACAGCAGAACCACAGAGTCCAGGCCCTGCCTAAGAGAGAAGGGGGAAGGCGGGGGGAGTCCTCAACTCATTCCAGGTCTCTGTCCTACACAGAAGAAGACACATCATTCCTCCTCAGCCCTGCGGTTGAGCCACTGTTTGCCAAGATCCTGTCTCATCTAAAGCCCATCGTCAGGGACTTGGGGGGCGGGGAAGGGGCTTCCTCAAACATTTACCAAGCACGTGATCTGTCCCAAGCCCAGATCACTGGGGCTCAGAAATGAACCAGACACCATCTTGCCCAAAAAGCTCTCAGGCCAGAGGAGAACTATGGGCACAGAGAGAATTACATTCATGTTTGATATTTGAGATGGGGGGAGGGGGGCAGGGTGAAGAGGAGGATGTGTCCAATCCAGCCTAGAAAGATCCAGGAAGGCTTCTCAGAAGAGGTGACATGTAAGCCAGATGTTGAGTAATGCACAGACATGGGCTAGTAGGAAGGAGAAGTAAAGCACACACGTTACCCAGAACCCAAAGGAAAAAAGCAGTATCCTATACTTGAATCCACTTTATAATTGGTCCAGCCCTTCCCTACCACTCTCTCTTTTAAGCCTCAAGGCCACCCATTGTCCATTTCACAGCTGAGGCCATCAAGGCTCAGGGAGACAGCGTGAATTGCCTGAAGTTGCACAGGCAGTGGGAGCCAGCAGTCAAACTCGGACTTCCTGATTCCCAATCCATAGCTCTTTCCACTGGCCTGTGATAGTTACAGTTTGTTTTTTCTTAAAACACACAAAATACTTCAGAAATCAGAGAACTAGGACGCTCTTAGCCCAGGAGCCATCAAGGAAGGGGGTGCCCGGAGGGAGTTGGCATCAGAATGGGTCATTGCAGGGGGGCATTCGTTCAAAACAGTGTGCCAGGCCCACCTCCAGCAGAGCGACTGGGTGGCCCCTGGTGCCCCCGGGCTTTGGGAGTCTGTTTTTCCCTCCTGCAAGCTGCTGAGCCCAGGATGGCTCCTGACACCTGACCTCAGCTAAGCGGGTGTCAGGGCCTCAGCTGTCCGGCCCCGCAGCCAAGCCCAACCCTCCACTGGCAGTGAGGCCCTCACCTAAGACATTCTGTGGGTGCCTCTCGGGAGGGGGGCTTGTTTCCACCCCTGCCAACAAGGTTGCCACAACAAGGAGCCGAGCATTCCTTCCAAGGGGCGGAAGCCAAGGCCAGGCCAACTCCAGCCGGAGGGACTAGGTGGTCCTGTCATCCCTGGCTTTGGGGATCTGGTTTTCCATCAGCATCACCTCAGGGCAGCTGCGACTTGTCCCTGGGTTGCCCCTGGAGGTTCTGTCCAGGCCCTGGTAGAGGCCCGGCCCCAGGGTCAGGAGGAAGACCTTGGTCCCCAGGGCTTGCTGGTGAGTCCATTCACTCAGCAGTTATTAAGCACCTCCTGAATGCACGGGCACTGAGAGGACTCAGACACACAGCCGGCCTGCAAGGCACTTAGGCTCTAGTGAGGGAGGCTGGAGGCACACACAGAGCACTGAGCAGGCACCCAGAGGGCTTGTGAGCTGAATTAACTTGAAGCAGTGTCCCTAAGAAAGGAGGAGGCAACCTGACGTTGGAAGGCTGAGGAAGGATTTATTCTAGTGCTCCGCGAAGGAGATGGGCTTTGAAT